>APFE031041935.1:0-20832 GCA_000404065.3 Pinus taeda
TGAGCGAATAACATTGAATGGTATCCCACATGCATAGAGAAACCTGTAAACTTTTGAATCCACATCATTCCTACACCCTTCATCAAGGAAATCTGATATGGTTCTACGCCTTAAAGATGGTGACCATATGCCTCCATATCCACTGCCTTGGGAGGATGCTGAAGGATTTCTTTGTGCTTGTGATTGTGAGCTTGGTTCAAAGAAACCCATTGATTTTTTAGATTTGTATTGGGCTTCCTCATCTTCCTTTATGTATTTAGCTCTATCTGCTGTTGACACACCTGCACAAGTTTTGATTCTATTTGTTTATCTCCATCCCATGGCATTTTTCTGCAGAGGTGTTTTTTGGCATGGGTGTATGAACTTGTGTAATTATTGTTGCAATGGGGGCAATGAAATTTAGTGGTTCCAGCCCCTTTCCTTGCTTCAGGCCTGTTAACATATGTCCACAATGGGGTTTGGTCTTGTTTAGTTTTTTCAACTGCTGAATCATGTTCACCCTCCTGTAGCTTCTCCTCATCGGGGTTTTCATCAAATCCACTTTGTCCCCCTTCTTCGTCCCCTTCTTCATTTTGAACCCTCCTTTTCCTACTCTCCAGCACCATAATAACCAGAAAAGGAACCAAGAAGAATAAAATGCCAAGAAATATAACCATGATGTTTGAAATTTGTAGTTTTGAATCTGCAAAATTTAGTAAAATGGAATGGGAATGGGAATGGCCCAATGGGAAACCGAAATATAGAAAATTTTATTTATTTATTTAGAAATTAGGATTAAATTGATAAACATTAGAAAAAATTGCTAACCTACCTCAAATGCGTCCAAGACTCCTTAGTCCTTGCTCTCAGTCTCACTCCTTGCTCTTAGTCTCACTCAAGTCACAATGATTCATAAAAGCTTGCCCTCCCTCATTATATAAAAAAAAATCGATTTTTTAGCCGCGCGATTTTTGTTTTTTTCCGCCAAATTCGCTCCCAGCCTCTGCGAGCATTGCTCCGGGAGCGAAATTTAAAGCCCGAGAGCGATCGCTCCCTGATTGCTCCTGGACCGCTCCCAGGCTTTAAATTTTGCCCCCGGAGCGACAGGAGCGACGTTCCCAAAGTCGCTCATGGATTTGGCAGGGAGCGCAAATTTTTTTATCGGGAGCGCGCTCCCGACCCGCTGTAGGGCTCCCCCCCAACACTGCCCTTGACCATAGTCAAATTTCTTTGTTTAGCTTTCTCTTGGATGTAAACATAGGCCCTGGAATTCCTCATTACTGATCATGATGATAAGTTTAAACAGTTCTTTAGATGCCTTTGAGCCCTCTCCCCTCTAAAAATTCAAACTGTTATTACCAGTTTAATATGCAGGTTTATTGTAGTTCTCTGATGTATGTTAAGTGTCTGCTCCATCTTAGACACGCCTTTATAGTATATACTTTTAAAGTTCATTTTCTTGGCTGTATTTTCAGTATTTTATGAAGACAGGAGCATGTAAATATGGTGCAACATGCAAATATCATCATCCACATGACAGAGATGGACCAAGAGTACAGCTAAACTATCTAGGACTTCCCATGCGACAGGTTTGTTTACTTTGTGTTTAGCATTTTTATTTTCCTAGTAGAAAGCGTAAGCTTGTCCCAATGTTTATGATATCTTGTCATGCATGTGCCATGGATACCCAAGTGCATACAGAACCAATCTTTAGCTCCAAGGAAGTCCTGGTTTGTGTGTGGAAACTGTTATACTAGTCGAATTTAGCTTTAGCTCCAAACAATTTTGAATTCACAGTTTCTTTGTGAAAGCTGTTCTTCTCTTTTGTGGCATGCCCATACAACTGAAAGATGTCTGACTTCAATGGTCCTTTGTGTTACAGGGAGAGAAAGAATGTCCATATTATACACGCACAGGATCTTGCAAATTTGGAGCTACCTGCAAATTTCATCATTCAGAGCCCACTGCATTGCTGCCTGATTCAGGTTCTCCTGTATATGCGGCAGCAGAATTGCCTTTGTCACCTGCATCAGGATCATCATATCCAGCAGGACTCACATCGTGGTTCTTACAGGGAGCTCCTTATGTCTCTGATCCTCACCTGCAAGGATCTCCAACATACATGCCTGTCATTCTTTCATCTCAACAAAGCACACCTTCAGTCCAGCCAGGCTGGAATACTTGCCATGTAAGTTGCTTATTTTATAATCTATTTTTGTCGTCCACTGCAAGATTATAACAGTTGGTAATCCAAAAAACACCATTGCACCAAAAAATCATCTTTAGTAAATCTCTTTTGAAATATTTGGCCATATTTCTTTTGGTTTATTCAACTTTTCCCTTGAGATCCCTCATTCTTGTTCTAGTATTGGTACCTTCTGCAACTCCACTTACCTATGACATAAACTAATATTTATTGCCCAGATTTATTCACAAATAATCTCTGGTCATGCATTTGCAGCTACGTAATATAACATTTCAGGCATGTATACATTAGGATTGACAGCACACTCTAATCAGGGAGCAAGACACATTTACTTTCTCTGAACATTGAATGTTGCTGGGAGCTATTCTGAGATGTGTATTTGTTTTTATGTGCAAAGAATTTTCTTTGCTTAGGGATCAACATTGGATGAAGAATGACATTTTATTTTGAGCTGGTGAAACTTAGGGCTCAACTGTAATCCTGTGCTTATTAGTTAACCAGGTTCTCACCATGGTGTGGGACACTTGCATTGGTGGCTACTGAGAAATCTGTATAATGGGCCTGGTGACCTAGAACATCCTCTAATCTACCCTCCCATAGGAAATTGAAAATTCTATGTGAGCTTCTACAGAGAGGGGGAATGGTAAAATCCCTTTAACCCAATGTTAACAGAACTGGACCTGTTGTTGAACCGGTCAACCCCAAAAATGTGAACTGGACGGGAAACGGAGAAAAAACATACAAAAAAACCAGTTGACCAAAAAATACATAAAAGATCTGAATTTGAAAAAAAAACATATATATTCATGTACATCCATATGAATCCAAACCATTATACACAAATATGCAAAATTTCTCATATATATAACAATGGTGCATATTGTCAAAAATTAAAATAAAACCTAGTGCAATCCATCTATGAATCAAAAACACATGTAATGAGATATGGTTGGACCATAAAACAATTAATTGCTTATCAAAGCTCTCTTTGAGAGGATGGTAGTGTTTTTGGATCTGGGATAGGATATCCAAGACTATATTGGAGTCTTTCTTCATAAATTTGCCTGCTGAAAAGGTTGTGAGTTTTCTTCGTTGTAGATTCTGGCGGATCTGTCGTTTGATGACCCTTATTCACTTCAGATGTGGCATACTTGGCTGATGTTTGATTTGCAGCAGTGTGACCCTAAGACATACCAGATGTGTTAAGTAAAGTTTTGTCATTGATGTCAAAGTTGTAGCCATTGATGTCAAGGATGGAGGTTATATCTTTGAAGGGATTTTGTCCACAATGGATCAACTCAAATGCTCTTGCAAACTGTATAGTTGGATAGCCTGCTGAGAGACTTTTTCAACAGTATATGGCACTTTGGAAAACTCCTAAGGGATCAGGGGTTATTCAAGTTTGAAAGTCAGCAAGGTTCCAAGGGCATCGCGGACAAAAGGCACAAGATGACACATGTTTCTGTTAATTATTGTGTGATTGTACAATACAGTGTGGAGGTTTTGGTCAGAGATCCTAGCGATGATGTGGTCCCACGATTGATAGACTCCGCGGTGACAAACTTTGCAGAATATGGCAATTAATGTGAATCCAATGACTAGGCCATTTTAAATTAACAAAGGATTTTGTCGCAAAACCACAATATCTCAGACCGTTTACTCGTACAAATGAGGTGGAGACAGACACACGTGGCGATATGTGATTGAATGACTCAGATGATGTGGCAGCAAACTAGCTTGATAGGTCAATGTGAGGATGATGTGACATGACGTGGAAAGGACATGTGGCATGGGTGCCCAAGTGGCCCTTTGTCGAGTGGCACGTGGCACCAATCATAGGGTGACACATGGTAGTGTGATGACGTGGGGTGACCACTGGCAAGACATGCCATCGTGCAGTGCCAGGACTAAGTCGAGCAAAGGTTTAGTGATGGGCATGTTGGTGCGGTAGACAAAATCTAAGAGACAGGGATGTGTTCGTCAATTAACAATACTGTCCATGGTTTCCGCGACAAGGCTCTCATACAAAACCTCTACAACAAGTCTAACCCCTCTTTCGTACTAAGACAGGTGGCTGACAGTTAGTCCTGACACATCAATTATGTTGATTTTTGTAGCTTGGGAGGTACTCCACAACCCTAGGTGTTGGGTTTGTGAGAAGTTTGACCACAAAAGTGTTTTGTGGGCGGAGTACCCAAGCAGTGGGGTTTTGGACCCAAGAAAGGGGTTTAAGATCTAAAAAGAAATTATTATTGTTTCTTTAGGTCAAGAAGACTAAAACCCTAGATCTAGAGGGTTCCTATGAGATTAAGGGAAAAAGTATTTAAAGAGGCCTAAGGATCAAGCCTATATATCAATGTGAAAAAGACCTTTGAGTGTGGAGGTTAGAAGAGATGTAGCTCTAGGAGTGGCCTAGCTAGAAGGTCGAGTTAGGTTGCAAGGGAAGGTCGTGATCTGATTTGTAAGAGTAACGATTCCTCAAGAAGGCATTAAGAAAAGTATTTTGTCCTTCCTTAAGGAGCTGCAGCAATAAGGAAAGTAGATTTGTCCAAGTTTTTTAAGCTCAAGGAGGAATACAATTTGTTTTAGATAGCTGAGTTTGAGTAGGGTTTCTGCATTTGGGCAACCAAGAATCTTAGGAAAGGAAGATCTGATAGAGGGTCGAGATCTATGTGCTATGAGAGGTATAAGGATTGCAAGTTTGTGGAGAAGGGTTGAGCCCCTAACTAACTTGGAAAGGAGGTCGTAAGGCCTATGCAATTGTAGAAGTAAGGGCCTATTTATCTCAGACTATAGCGCAAAAGGGGGGCTTATTAGGCTAAGGGCTACTACAGAACAAGCTTATGTAGCTACATATCCTAGAATGTAGGTTGAAGGTTATGTTGTAGGTACAATGGCATAAAAGGGAGGCAAGAAATGTGTGGTGGTCTGTGGTAGGGCTACAAGTGTGTTGATGTATGTGGATGATAGTTGCTGGTTGGAGGGGTTGTTCCAAGGATTTGGAACGACTGTATATTTGATGCCTAAGTACAGTGATAGGAAGGCAGTTCTATCATTGTTAGAGGACTAATGTTGATGCCCTAGTTGAGGGTTCTTCTATGCAAGATCATTCGTCCAAGAGCTAGTATTTAAGTGCCCTAATATTTGTACAAAAAGGGAGGGCCAAGACCATAAAAGGAGGACAATTATGTTGATTTTTGTAGCATTGATTGTGTTCTAGGCACATAATTTGTTGGAGAGGCTAGAATACATGTATTCCCCAAGACCCAGAAATTGTTTCTGGAAATTCCACCTAGAGACGACTTAATTAAAAAATTAATCTTTTTTTAATGGTGCCTAAGTCTAAACTTAGGAAAACTGATTAATTAAAGGGTATTAATTAAGTCATGGTGAAATCTTCGATCGAGTTCTAGTTAATCATAGCCATCGATTATGTTTTAATCTTGGCCTTTGAAGCCTCAACAAGAGATTATAAGAAGAAATTCGAAGGGGGGTGGAGAACACACTTGGGGCCACCATAAATTTGATTTTGCTGGGAAATCGATTTCCAGAGTAGCAGTTGTGAGTAGCCGGAGGTGATTCAGTAAAGTTGAAGCAGTGAGAGAGGGGCAGGGATAGTAAGGTCGGAAAGAAGTTTTTCCAGTCCGATGAGTGCACAACAAAGAGACAGAGAATTCCATAGAGGTTGACACAGTGCAGAGAGGTAGCGTAGAGCTTTAGAGGGAGATCCATATTTGGCAGAGGAGAAGACGAAATTCAGTGCCAGAAGCCAGAGTGTGAGCCTGCGAGGAAGATCGAGTTTCCAGAGTAGCAGCTGATCAGTCAGTGAGAGAGGCGCTGGTCCGAGCTGGGTGACGCAAATTTGCGTAGGGTGACGCAGATTTGCATAGGGTGATGTAGAGGCAGCAAGGAGCAACTCATCTTGAGCCAAGGTCAGTGTTGGGTCACCAGTGGAAGTGCGATTTTTCTCACTAGACTTTTGTCAGTGATTTTCTCTGTATGGAAAGCTAGATTTGAGCTTCCATAGATTTGTACTCAGATTTAACACTGCATAATAATAAAACCCTCAGCTGCTATATCGATATTCCCGAGTTGGGGTTTTTCCTGGGATGTTAGTCCAAAAATAATGTTGTATTATTATGTGTGTGCATCTATTCTTCTAGTGTTTTTGTTTCTTCCGCAATATTTATTTTGTGAAGGCTATAGTGTATATGTTTCGATATTTGCCTTAGAAAACTGCAAAAAAATTGTTCAGTTAATTTAACAAATAGAAGAAATATTATCAGTTGCTAGAGTAGGATTCGGGGTTTCCGAATTTTCACATTGTATTAGATCACAGATAGAAGTGGGAGAGCTCAATAGCAGCAGAGGAGAAGGAGGCTTGAATTCTTGCGTAGGCAGCAGTTCGAAACCCTCATGAGGCAGTGCAGTCCTTGGGCCAAGAGGGTCAGTTTCTGAGGAAGATTTATTTCTCTGAGAGAGTTGACAAAGAATAGATTTTCCCGATCAGAGGTTACTAGAGGCAAAGGGAGACACAGTATTTTCCTTTGCAGAGCAGATCTTCAGTTGGGACGCAGTTATTTTGCAGCAGTTTGCTAGTGCAAAATAGCGTCAGGAGGATCAAAGAGCACAAACTGAGGGAATTCTTTACTCAGGGGACATCTAGCCCAGAAATTCGAATTTTCCTAGTAGAGCAACTGTAGCCGTGACTAGATTTGTCCTCTCCAACAGGGTCATAGACCTAGTCAACAACTGTGTAGAGGAGAAGAGGAGGAATTCAACATTTTTGCAGAGATGGCATCAGCAGGGCTGAGAGATCAGTATCGGTTGGATGGAGTCTCCAACGACATGATCCAGAAGGCAAGAATTTCCTGTCTTCTAGATGAGTACAATCTCAAAGCTTATATCAATGGAGTGGTAGCTGTACCTGCAGATGTAGATTTGCTTGAGGCCTACAAGAAGGAGATGGTGAAGGCAAAGAGGCTGATTCTTGATGGGGTTCGAGATCACGTGGTGTCTCACATAGTTGGAAAAGATACTACCTGACAGATGTGGGAAGCACTTGCTACGCTATACAAGGGATCTTCCGAGCAACAGAAGTTGTATCTTGAGGAGAAGTTGAGATGCACGAGGATGTAGAAAGGGGAGCCCATAAACCCCTTCCTTACTAGGCTTCAGGATATTTGAGATCAAGTGTTTGCAGTAGGGTTAGAGCCTCAACCTACAGAGTTGTTGCGGTTTGCTCTAAACAACGTTTCCAAAGAGTGGCAAGCCTTCGTCCAGAGTATTCTGGGCAGAGAAAAGTTGCCAGACTGGGATTGTATGTGGGCTGATCTGTAAGAGGAGGAGATGAGGCAAGATGTGGTGAAGAACACCATCACTGGCAACAGCAGCAACAGTGGGACGAAGCAAGTAAAGGAAAAGGAGGATGTGGCCCTCGCATCAAAGGGGCAGCAGGAGCATCGCAGGAGGAAGAAGGACGTTTCCAAATTGAAATGCTTCAAATGTGGCGAGCTTGGCCACTACAACACTGAATGCCCTCTCAGAAAGAAGGAACAAGGAGGAGAAGCAAGATCAACAGGTTGCATCCGTGGAGATTGAAAGGCTATCCTCTAGATTGGAGAAAGAGTTTTCCATGATCACCAAGATATCTACAGGAGTGAGGTGGTGTGATTTGGTTTTGTAGCCCCAGAGAGCTACAAGATGGGTAAGATTCTTAAGGATGTCCACCTCATGAATCAATACATTGCTACGAGAGCCCATATCATGCAGTAGCAGGATGGACCAATGGAAGTTGATGTAGTCAGTTGCCAGAGTGACAGATGTAGTAGCTAGTAGCAATTAGAAATTGAATAGCGCAGAGCATTGTTGGCAACAGTGCAGTTGGCACAGTGCGGAGTCAACAACAGTACAGAGGCTTCAGTGACAACGCAGAGTCTAGTAGCAGTCAAGACTCGGGTGACAGATGCATCACATTGACCATGGTTGGTTCAGTGTGTTGGATATTTCTTAGCAGTGGTTTTTGCAATTGCAACAACAACAGATGGAGAGGGAGTTGCAGTGTTGATAGTAGTTCAGCAGGGCTAGTAGCAACACGAATGCAACATTTATCATAGTTGTGCAATAGTTGGTGAGCAACAACAGCCAGACATCAACAATGTAAGAGGAGATGGTGCAAAGACAAGGTGTTGCTTCAGTGGGATGCAACGCTAGAACATATTCCTCGTTAAGAGGGAGTGTTGATTTTTGTAGCATCGATTGTGTTCTAGACACGAAATTTGGTGGAGAGGCCAGAATACATGTATTCTCCAAAACCCATAAATCGTTTATGGAAATTCCACCTAGAGACGTCTTAATTAAAATAATTAATCTTTTTTTAATGGTGCCTATGTCTAAACTTAGGAAAACTGATTAATTAAAGGGTATTAATTAAGTCATGGGAAAATATTCTAGAAGAAGACATGGATCGAGTTCTAGTTAATCTTAGCGATTGATTATGTTTTAATCTTGGCCGTTGAAGCCTCAACGAGAGATTATAAGAAGAAATACGATGGGGGTTGGAGAACACACTTGGAGACACCAAAAATTTGATTTTGCTAGGAAATCGATTTCCAGAGTAGCAGCTGTGAGTTGCCAAAGGTGATTCAGTAAAGTCGAAGCAGTGAGAGAGTGGCAGGGATAGCAAGGTTGAAGTAGTGAGAGAGTGGTAGGGAAGAGGTTGAATCTCCTGCATGAGAGATTCATGGCTAAATAGCTGGTAGACTCGCTAAGCAGCAGAGCGTATAAAGTGTGTTTGTTTGCAAATGTTCAAGATGATAACAAAATGAGAGCTGATCTCTCGTTATAACTCCTTGGGCCCCCTTAGCCTCATGTGGGCCCCTCCATCCACCCATTTGATTTTCCCTTCAAGCATATCGAATGGCTAATTCAAACTCCTATGTGGGTGGCCCCCACATTCCACTAGTAGCTAAATAAAGTCAATTTGGCCCCTAAGTCCCTAAGTCGAAAGTGTGGGGCCCCCTTCCTTAGTCAAAATTGTGTATCAACACCCTGTTACTAATGTGTTTGAGAAGGGACATGACAGTCCTCCCCTCCCAAATGTTGCTTGCCCTCAAGCAACCTCAAAGCTGGGTGCTCCAAAATATGCTCACCCTCCAAGTGGCATCCTCATCTGGCAAGTTCTTCCAAAGCACCAAACGTTGCTTGTCCTCAAGCAATGCCTGAACAAACACCCTCTCTAACTGTGGACCCCCACGATCACTGCAAACTTCACCAGGGTCCCAAATGTGCCATTGGATCGTCCCTGATCATTGTACTATTGTTAAATTATGCTATGTTCTATGCTTAAGAGCAATTTACTTCAAATTTTCTTATTAGCCCAATATCAATTCCCAGAATGGCAATCACATCAGCATGATAGTAAAATGTAGATAGAACATAAATGTAAACAGTAGAAGACAAGACAAGACAAGAGGACACAAGATGTGGCACCAGCCAGAGACAAACCCCAATGCGGGGAAACCTTTGATCAATTCTTCTTATATTATTCAATAATTCAATAGAGAGAGAGAGAGATAGTACAATTATACAAATCTGTAATTTTATGACAACAACAACAAAACCCTAACCAACAAAGTTAATGCTGGTCAAACAAGTCAGATTTGACCCCCAACCAATTCCGGTCAATGCTCAGTCAGCTCAGACTACAACAACAAGAATAGGCAACCCAAAACAATCCGAAATACGCAGCCAAAATGCAGTCAATGCTGGGGCAGATTTGCTGTCAACCTTTGACAGTCAATGCTGGTCAAAGTGTGGTCAAAACAGGTCAACAAAAATGCAGCTTGCCTAGAAGAGGCTGCCCAACCCAATCCGCAGTCAAGAGAGACTCCACGCTAGTCAACACTGCCAAAACTGTCCACCTGCACCTCGGTCAACCCAAGTCAATGCTGCCCTAACCATATTTGCATCCTCCTTCCCACGTGTGAGAGACCTGCTACTCCTATCCATACACAATCAAGCTTGGAGAGAGAAGAGTGAGAGATGAGATGTGTGAGTTTATGTCACAAAGTCTCCTCCTTTTATATCACCTGCCATAAATAAGGTGACCCACATGGAGTTTGGCCCTAGTTGCCAATTTTAACAACTATCCTATAGTGAAGGAGTCCCTCGATACCATTATCCCAAGCCAACTTGATCAACGTGAAGCCCCCTTTGCTCCACTCACTATCGTACCAAATATGGGCATTAGAACCCTTGTGTCTATCACCAATAAGTAGAGCATCTTGATGATGTAAAACTATGCCCAAATCCTCATGAAATTGCTCTATTGAATAGTCCACCTCATGCACTCTGATTATGGGCCCTTGGAGAACACACTTGGAGACACTAGAAATTTGATTTTGCTAGGAAATCGATTTCCAGAGTAGTAGCTGTGAGTTGCTAGAGGTGATTCAGTAAAGTCGAAGCAGTGAGAGAGTGGCAGGGATAGTAAGGTCGAAGCAGTGAGAGAGTGGTAGGGAAGAGGTTGAATCTCCTGCATGAGAGATTCATGGCTAAACAACTGGTAGACTCGCTAAGCAGCAGAGCGTACAAAGTGTGTTTGTTTGCAAATGTTCAAGATGATAACAAAATGAGAGCTGATCTCTCTTTATAACTCCTTGGGCCCCCTTAGCCTCATGTGGGCCCCTCCATCCACCCATTTGATTTTCCCTTCAAGCATATCGAATGGCTAATTCAAACTCCTATGTGGGTGGCCCCCGCATTCCACTAGTAGCTAAATAAAGTCGATTTGGCCCCTAAGTCCCTAAGTCGAAAGTGTGGGGCCCCCTTAGTGAAAATTGTGTAGCAGCACCTTGTTACTAATGTGTTTGAGAAGGGACATGACAGTCCTCCCCTCCCAAATGTTGCTTGCCCTCAAGCAACCTTAAAGCTGGGTGCTCCAAAATATACTCACCCTGCAAGTGGCATCCTCATCTGGCAAGTTCTTCCAAAGCACCAAACATTGCTTGTCCTCAAGCAATGCCTGAACAAATGCCCTCTTTAACTGTGGACCCCACTATCACTGCAAACTTCACCAGGGTCCCAAATGTGCCATTGGATCGTCCCTGATCATTGTACTATTGTTAAATTATGCTATGTTCTATGCTTAAGAGCAATTTACTTCAAATTTTCTTATTAGCCCAATATCAATTTCCAGAATAGCAATCACATCAACATGATAGTAAAATGCAGATAGAACATAAATGTAAACAATAGAAGACAAGACAAGACAAGAGGACACAAGATGTGGCACCAACCAGAGACAAACCCCAATGCGGGGAAACCTTTGATCAATTCTTCTTATATTCTTCAATAATTTAGTATAGAGAGAGAGAGAGATAGTACAATTATACAAATCTGTAATTTTATGACAACAACGACAAAACCCTAACCAACAAAGATAATGTTGGTCAAACAAGTCAGATTTGACCTCCAACCAATTCCGGTCAATGCTCAGTCAGCTCAGACTACAACAACAAGAATAGGCAACCCAAAACAATCCGAAATACGCAACCAAAATGCAGTCAATGTTGGGGCAGATCTGCTGTCAACCTTTGACAATCAACGCTGGTCAAACTGTGGTCAAAACAGGTCAACAAAAATACGGCTTGCCTAGAAGAGGCTGCACAACCCAATCCGCAGTTAAGGGAGACTCCACACTGGTCAACGCTGCCAAAACTGTCCACCTGCACCTCGGTCAGCCCAAGTCAATGCTGCCCTAACCATATGTGCATCCTCCTTCCCATGTGTGAGAGACCTGCTCCTCCTATGCATACCCAATCAAACTTGGAGAGAGAAGAGTGAGAGATGAGATGTGTGAGTTTATATCACAAAGTCTCCTCCTTTTATATCACCTGCCATAAATAAGGTGACGCACATGGAGTTTGGCCCTAGTTGCCAATTTTAACAACTATCCTATAGTGAAGGAGTCCCTCGATACCATGATCCCAAGCCAACGTGATCAACATGAAACCCCCTTTGCTCCACTCACTATCTTGCCAGATATGGGCATTAGAACCCTTGTGTCTATCACTAATAAGTAGCGCATCTTGACGATGTAAAACTATGCCCAAATTCTCATGAAGTTGCTCTACTGAATAGTCCACCCCATGCACTCTGATTATGGGCCCTTGAAGATACAACTCAATCCCTATGCGAATGAAGCCTCCCCTGCATGAGCTCCTCCTGAAATGCTCTTGCTGGTCATCTTGCCATATTGATTAAGTCTCCCGTGCCCTTTGCGAATCACTGAAATCGATGGAGAATCTTGATGACCCTCCCCTATAGAAACCAACTCACCCTATGTGTATTTGAAGTGTTAAGTACTATTACGCTATGGTCCCATTCCCAACGCAGTAAGAAACTGTCTTGCTGACCTCGCGACACCCTGGTCATCACTTATTGTCTAACATGCTTGCACCAGAGCCTCCTCTCGCATAGGTCTTGGTCACATTCTATGCGATGATCGAGGCTAGGCCCAACCTGCCAAAGCAACCCAATAGTGTCAGTGCCTATCCCTTCATGGCTGGCCCCAATCTTAAGCAACAATCTCTGTCGCTCTATGGTGAGGGCTTTTGTGATTCCCCATGTGTCTGTCTGTAAATGAATCAATTCACAAGTTATCCTGCCCATGCTCACTAAGAAGTGGAGTATCCCACCAATCCACTGGATCCTTGGATCCCATAACCATACTAGAGGTCCACAACCCCCAATCCTCTCTGCCTATCGCTGTGATATGCTGCTAGTTGTTGGGACTCCTCCGTGCCCCATCTTTGACTCCTGTAGGTATCCAATACGTAGGCACGCCAATCAAGAACCCGTGTTGCAAATAACCAACTGCTCCACGCTTGCCAAATCACACAGCAAGATCTACTATCCCAACTCCTGATGATGTGCCCTGGTCCTGCTGGAAGCCTAGACATCATCCTGCCAACAAGGGCTACCATCCCTCGTACCTCATGCTCACTTAATGTCTCAAGTTATCGAGTTGGAAAAGCACCATACAACTCCCTCTCGGTCGCCTCCCCAAGTGTGAGCCTAGGGGTGGAACATATGCTACCTCGACAATCAACCATGTTATCCCTATGCCTGTATCTGTCAACTCGTGCACCTACCAAGTGTCTGAACTGGAGAGTCTCCTCCCATCCGATGACACACGGTGTCTCATCCATCTGCGTAGGGTGAGCCTCCCATGCCCCGTTGCCTGAATGGAGAGTGTCAAGGGGCAACAACCAAACACTATGTGACTCTAAGCAACACCGGGGGAGAATGGGTGGGTATGTCCTGAAGGGTATGTTCAAGAGTCTGCCAGAATGTTCAAGAGTAATCCTACGGACATCCCTGTCTCTGCTGAAAATCCCCTCGAGGCCCTATCTCCGCTAAACATGGTGTCACTAGATGCTCAATCATGTCCTCATCGATCCTAGGTGATATGCATCCAATGGTACACCTACTGCCCCTATCCATAAGTCTCCTTGGAGGTAACGCTCCAAGCGCACACTACACTGCATCATCTGACACTGCATACCACCTAGTATCACCACACTCATCGATATGCCACTATATACTACAACCTGTCTCTGTACACCATGGAATACCCCCGACTACGCCATACCATCCTGTATCGTCTTGTGTCACTGCACCTATCACTCCTCCTGCGCCACAGTGTCAACCGGTATGCTGTGGTAACCACCATGTATCTCCATGCTCCTCTGTAGGCCACTGCTCCTCACTGCATAGCCTTGCACACCACTGGGTGCTATGGCCTAGAAGTGGGTCTGTATGCGTCAGGTCATATCCCTCTATATAAAACTAGATGCTATGACCTGACTCTGTGTAGTCTTGTGTACCACTTCCTACTATCATGCCACTCTGTAACATATGGTATCCCGCATGTACCAAAGTGTCCGCCACTCTGATAGTGACCCCACCATGACACATGTCATGTCCCCTTGTCCATCCCGGTAGACCTGAGCACCCTAGCTCCACTTCTGCTGGGGGGATATCTCTGCTGTGTCAATCCTCTATGATCCCTGAGTCCTAAACCTCAATCGGAGAACATCGTCTCCATACAATATCCGGTCTGGTGGCATACCCATGCCACCTCCTCTAACCATTCCTACCAGAGAATGATAATCATTTTGCATCCCCATGCACAACCAACATGCCAAAACAACCAATGGAGTCTGTTCACAAACCACCTGGCATGGGGTTGACTACCTCATCAATGCCATAGTCTTCCTGCATGTTTGATATCAGATAGGAAGCCCCGCTTGGATCACAATGCCAACCTGAGCATCTAGCACCCTCAATGTCTGAGATCTCCCACTGAGCTTTACTCTGGACTACGACCATCTCCATGAGTCTAGCCCACTCCATTGGGTACCAACTCAGAATCTCTCGCCATCCAACCCCAAGAGAGGGATCGAATCCACAAACTCTAGCACATAGAACAAGCCCTCCATCGTGTGAGTGTTGCACCCTGCGCAACTCATGTCGCCTCAACTCACCATCGTGGTCAACACATAAAATTTGTCGAGGAGTCTCTGCATCTCTCTCTTCGTGGTGCAAAGGTAGTCTAGCAATGTTGCAAGCCCCATCTATATAAGCCTAGAGAGAGCTATTATCTGGAAGTACTGCAACTCTATTGACGGTCTGTGCATCTAACAACTCTAAGTCAGTGGTGGGCCCCAAAGAAGACTGCTCGTCCTCCTCCACCATGGGCTCAACATGAGTCACAAATTGTCCCTCCATGACTAGCTCACACCCCTCTATGTGCTCTCCATGTTGTTGTAGGTGGTTGTCATCCCGCAACTCTATCAAGATCTGGGTGCCTCTGTACCTATCGGCTCCTCATCAAGGGCGGTGATGTCTCTCAGCAACTCATCATCCTATCATGTGCTGCTATCCCTTGTAATCTCGGTCATGACCCCGTATATCTCAACAATGGATGTCACCTTGTCAATGGTGGACATGTCTGTTTCTCCTGGCACGTCATCAATGGATGGTCCTATGGGTGTATGCTCTACTTTCTACCCCAAGGTGTCAACTGGTGCTATCAAAGAGGCCTCCAACAATGGTGACTCTTGTGCCACACTGGGTATACCAATGCGATCCTCACACTCTCACATGTCCTCTGCCTCATGTTCGATCTCCTCCTCAGGCCCTTGATGTCTAAGACCAGGTCTCCACCAGCAAAATCGTCTCCTTGACTCATCCTCTAACAGTCTCTGGCTTGCTTGCTCTTTTTCAGGAGATCTCGTGCCCTGATTCTGTCGGCTTTTCCCACATAGTGTAGATGGTTGTACTCCCATGACTTGTGCACCTCTAATGTCTATGTTGTAAGGACAAGGATGGATTTGGTCTGACACCTTCCTCAACTGAGCCAAGCTCTCATCGCTCCAGCGGATTCCACCCCAGAAATCCTGCATATTGAATCTCCCTTGAGCCATGGGTAATGTATGGCGTAACTCGTCACTGTGCATACATGCCCAAATCTCCCATGATCTTAGTAGTTACCCACAGCTGGGCCAAGATCATGCTCTGATACCACTGTAATGTTCCTAAATGGAAATGTGAGTGATATTAAGCAAATAAATAGTGCAATAGCATATAAAAATAAAAACACGCATTAGACGTCCATGAAAATGCTGTTAATCACGAACTGATGAGCCATATTATTAAAAATCAGAGGGCTAGATACAATATGTAATGGAATGGTGCACCTGGGCTTGTCCTAGTGAACAAGAAAGACCAACCCCAAGAGGGAAAATAGCTGAGTTGAAGGCTGCCCAACTGTTGCACTTCTCTGCACTGCGTTGCCCCAGTAAACTACTGCCCTACTGAACTTCTACCTACTGGAATGTGCCCAAAAACTGCCTAGAGTATTATATCCTTTTAGCACCGGACTCCTTGGACAAAACCCAGAAGGGAATTTCGCTGGTTTTGGCTTTGGACTTTTGGCCTCCTTGGAGCCTCTCCCCAACTTCTGCTGCCGAATTCGACTTGCAGGAAACAACCTGCAAATCGCTTTGAAAACACCTCTGAAATGTTGGGTTTACCTCTGTTATCCAACTCCTTGCTCCCCGGATGACTCTTGGCCAAGATTCATGTGCTCTCCCAAGCCCCACAAAATTGCTGCTACAGGCCTCTGCGCAATCCCTCTGCCCAAAAATTCATACAACTGATGCACTAGTGTAGCTGGCTGCAAATCCCAGCGAAAATGACCTCAGCAAGTAACCTCCTCAGCTCCCGGAACTCCCAGCAAGCAATGAACCTCCTTGCTGGCTTTTAACTCCTTCTGTGTGTTTCTGGCTGCCTAGGAAATACGCAGTTCTCTTTCTTGCGTTATTGGTTGAAGTGTATGACTGTGCTGAACTCTTTGAAACTCCTGTGGAACGGCCTCCCTAGGGCGGGCACGGATGGTCCCTCGAAGAAGAGGTTGAATCTCCCGCTTGAGAGATTCATGGCTAAACAGTCGGTAGACTCGCTAAGCAGCAGAGCGTACAAAGTGTGTTTGCTTGCAATGTTCAAGATGATAACAAAATGAGAGTTGATCTCTCTTTATAACTCCTTGGGCCCCCTTAGCCTCATGTGGGCCTCTCCATCCACCCATTCGATTTTCCCTCCAAGCATATCGAACGACTAATTCAAACTCCTATGTGGGTGGCCCCCACATTCCACTAGTAGCTAAATAAAGTCGATTTGGCCCCTAAGTCCCCAAGTCGAAAGTGTGGGGCCCTCTTCCTTAGTAAAAAAATGTACAAAATTGTGTAGCAACACCTGTTACTAATGTGTTTGAGAAGGGACATGACAAAAATAGACATCAAAACTACAAATCACTAATCAACATGACCACTCATGAAACTCATCATTGATTGCTACTAAAAATGGGATCATCAACAAGAGATACATAAACATCATCTTGATCAAAGTCTTTAGACTTGGATTGCTCAACCTTATAATATGATAGAAATTGAAAAAGTTTAACATGCCTAACTAGTGATTCTGGTTTGAGTGAAGGGTTCATCTCCTCAACCTTATAATGTGGTGGAAAAAGCTTAGCATCCCTAACTAATTATTTTCCTTTGAGTGAAGGGTACATTCTTGTTAAGGCTATGGTAGAGGAGTTCAACAATCAATACCACCAACATAAAAAAAGTTCAAAAATCAATGCCACCAACATCAAGGTTCTTAAAGGGCTTCATGCTCTTGATCAAATGCCAATCTCATACCCTTGTGCATGATAGAATCAAATGGAAACATTGCAAACCCCCAAACCATGAAACCTTGAAAACCATTAAGTCTGTTGAATTTTTAGTGAACTCTAAAATTTCTCCATATGAAATCCAATGAGGTCGAAACCACTCTCAAACATCTTGAGTCATTTTATGGTAATTTAAAAAATTTAAGTAAAAGGATGAAAATGGAAAATAAAGGAAATGTCACTTTTACTTTAAGAATTTAACATTACCATTGATTGCTGTGTTGATATGTGTGGGGCAAATGAGAAGAAAGGCATGCTTTTCTTAAAGGGGTTGGTTTTGGAGGGAAACGACCCCAAATTTCCTTCAAAATGACATCAAAACTCACAAAATTGTATTATGTGAGGTCCGTAGATGGCCTGGCAATAAACTCACTGGTTTATGGCTGGTCAAACCAAAAAACCGGTGTGCCACTAAGAAAACTAGTTTTTTCAACCAGTTTGATGGCCAAGGCTAATGAATTGACCGGTTTGACCGGTTTCCGGTTCAGATTGATATGAAGTGAGTGAAAGGCAGATCTTATGTTGCATAGAGTAGCATGCTGCTAATATCTTGTGTGATGAGTCTATTTGATATGTCTTGATGAGCCATGTATTGTTGCTGATGTACTGAAAGCAAGTTGTTAGTTTGAAGTTTTGAGTAGAGTCTTGTCTGTGAGGTTAGATTTATGTTGCTGAGGTGAGAAAGCTACATATCAAGTGAGTTGGGCTATGTTATCATTACTAAGTGGTATGCCATTGATGTAATTTGGATATGAGTGAGTGCCATGTGAGAAGGTCTGTGTATTGAGTTAGTTGGTCATATTATTGTGATATTATAGTGTACTTGTGCTGTGCTATCAAAGTCTTGTATGAACCAACTTGATGAACTTGTCATCATTGGGTTAAACCATTGAGAAATTCACATAACTCCTAAATGAATTGAAAAGATTGAACAATATCAAAGTTAGTTCCTTGAAACACCCTGCAACATGAGACCAAAAACCAAAGAAGAACAACAAACCTTTCTCAAGGGGGGTCCATGCCATTCTTCAACAAGAGAAGCCAAGGAATTTGTAGAAGGGGCCGGAAATTAGACAAAATCTTTGCACTTGGGACAAATTTGAAATACATAAGGGTTACAGTGAAAGCCCTTTTCAAATTGGAAGAACTAGACTCACTCCTCTCCAAGGTGAACTAGTCATATTGGAAGCATTTAAGTTGTGTTAAATTTTAGGTATGTTCTATGCTTAGTGCAATTTATTTCAATTTTCACAGTTAGCTCAATATCTTTTCCAAATTAGCAATCACATCAGCATTAAAGTAAACTGCAGATAGAACATAAACATAAATCGCAGAAGACAAGCAAGACAAAAAGGACACAAATGGTGGCAATAGCCAGGCAAACCCAGAGGGGAACTTGATCAATTCTTCTTATATATTCTTCAATAGTTCAACAGAGAGAGAGAGAGAGAGAGTACATTAACAATAGAAGTCAACATTTGACTTATCTAGATAAGAGCATAGATCACCTCTAAGAAGATGATACATGAGATCAGTTGAAGACATGCTGCTTCAACTGATTCTCCAAGGTGACTCCTTCACTTATCATTGTGCTGCATCTCGTTATCATGCTGCACCTCACTGTGTTGCACCATGCTACACCCATCATCACAATGTTGGACCTCGTGGCTATGCTGTACACATCATACTGCTGCACCTTATGCTGCACTGCTGTCCCATGTGCCATTGTTGCACCATGCTAGCCACTGCTGTCCTATGTGGCATACTGCTGTCCCACTATTAATGACACAACCATTCCATGTTAGATTGCTGTCCCATTGTTTTTGTTGCTGTCCCATCAATGTCATTGCTGTACCATCATAGTATGTTGTTGTCCGATCATAGTGTGCTGTTGTCCCATCAATGTCATTGCCGTCCCATCATAGTATGCTGCTGTCCCATCAATGTCATCATTGTCCCAATTGCTATTGCAGCACCATGTCTTGCTTCTGTCCCAATTGCTATTGGAGCACCATGTCTTGCTGCTGTCCCAATTATTAGCATTGCTGTTCTATCATAGTATGTTGCTGTCCCATCAATGTCATTGTTGTCCCATCATAGTATGCTGTTCCATCAATTTCATTGCTGTCCCATCAATGTCATTGATGTCCCAATTGCTATTGCAGCACCATGTCTTGTTGCTGTCCCAATTATTAGCATTGCTGTCTTGGGCATGTTTGAGTCCTCAAACTCTCATGTTGTCCCTGTTTTGAGGGTCACCTACAGCCCACCTTTTCAGCCGTATTAGGCCTGCATCTAGGGCACTGTAAGTTAGCGTTAGGGCTCCCTTTAGACTGCGTTAGGACTGCCTTTAGACAACGTTTAGTGCTGCCCTTTAGACTGCATTTATGGCTGCTCTTAGACTGCTTCTAGGATTGCCTTTTGGACAGCGTTTAGGACTGCTCTTAGACTACGTCTAGGGCTGCCTTTTGGACAACATTGGGGCCTCTCTTAGACTGCGTATAGGGTTGCCTTTTGGAAAACGTTAGGGCCTCTCTTAGATTGCATCTAGGGATGCCTTTTGGATAGCGTTAGGGCCTCTCTTAGCTGTGATAAGATTCCTCCAAGACTGCGGCTAGGGCATGCTTCCTTGACAACATTTTTTACTTCTTCTTTGACAACGTCTAGGGCTAGGGCATCTCCTCTAGGGAAACTCCCTTAGTCTTCTTTCCTCCAACGTTTAGGGCTTCCACTCCTAGATTTCCCTTCCACTAAAACCCAAGACAAGTGGAGAGAAATCAAGATAGAAGTGTGTGTGAGAAATGACTCTCAAGTCATCTCCATTTATACTAAAACGTTGAGCATTTGTGGGGTTTATTTGGTTGCTGGCCGACCTTGACGAATTGCCTTATAACCTATGTCGCAGGAAACGTGGTATAGAGGTCCGTTTCCGTACGAAAACGGGTACGAAACACAGAAACGCGTTTGGTACGGCCGTGAAACGCGTTTCCGGCCGTACTGCACGTTTCCCGAAACGAAAACGTGGCCAGTACGGCCGGAAACGCGTTTCAGGGCCGTACGACCCATGTTTCCTCATTAACTTGTGTTTTTTTTATTTTTTATTTTTAATTTGTTTTTTAATTTACTTTTAGGGTATGTTAGTGACTTCTTGTTGCTTCTAGATGCGTGTCTAAAGTTATAAAAGTGAATTTTTGACCTAGTGTTGATATGCAGTTCATCAAGAAGTTTGAGGGATATGTAGTTCATGGTAATGTTAAATTCTTAAAGTAAAAGTGATATTTTCCTTTATTTTTCATTTTCATCCTTTTACTTAAATTTTTAACATTACCATGAAATGACT
>APFE031041944.1:0-29209 GCA_000404065.3 Pinus taeda
AAACAAGGGTTATGAGGATAGTTCTTTTACTGTGTCAACCTCATTAAAAAATGAAACAACTCCCTTTTCAGATCGAGTCTTTGATTAAGATCTCGTAAAATCCAAGTTGAGTCTTTCCAAGATCTTGGAAGTGAACCTTCATTCCATCCACTTTGTTGAATGCAATGAAGCTTGGGGGGCATGTACCTCGTTTTGCGTCATTATGCTGGGGGCATGCGAACTTATAACAAGCATGGTTTTTTGTTTCAAGCTTATGTAAACATGAAACCGAATCCAAGAAGAGTTCTCCATGGTTCAAGCTTATGTAAAAATGAACCTATACCCGAGTCATCTTTAAGCTCTTTTCTAACTCGTAAAATATGAAAAGATTGCCGAGTATTTTTTCCCTTTTTGACTCGTTAAAGAGAATAAAAATAGAGGTCTGCTTTCAGCTCTTTTTTGACTGTTCAAAGTTGAAAAGATTGCCAAGTTGGTCCTCTCGACTCGTTAAACGGACATGAGAGGCGGTCGTCTTTAAACCCTTTTCCGACCGTTTAAAAATGAAAAGATTGTCAGACCCTTGTCGTTTTAGGTTCGTTAATGGTAACAAAATGACGTGATATCGATCGCTTTTTTACTTTTTCAGGTCGGTGTCACTACTTATGAAAAGTACTCCTCGGTCGTAATGATCGGGCGGTTCTTTTGAGCATCGTTTCATACTTTTTCGGGCTCGAGAGACACAACTTTATGAAAAAGGACCCCCCTGGAGTTTTCTTTTCCGCTGTCTTTTCAAACTCTCTAAACATGAAAAGACGCCGAGTTCTTCCTTTGTCAGACTCGTTAAACCTTAATGACATCGGGCTCCATCGAAATGACGCCTCTTCAAGCATATGCTATCCCCGTCAAGCTTGTCATCCAAAAATAACTGGGGCACTCGCCAGAAATGGTGGGGGAAATAAAGGAACCGTAATCGTCGTCATCGGCAGTATGTCGCTCTTGAACATGGCATTGTTTGCATTCGTGTCTGGGTGGGAACATCTCATCTCGCTTCACTTTTGCCTCCATGGGTTTGGGTTATCCTATTTGGCCGTCCATCTGCTCGTTGCCCTTTCATCACGACCTCTGATCATTTGACCCCCAAATACTGCCAAATCCATCATTGTGCCGCCGATATGTTCAAGAGAAGTTGGCCTCTGCAAGTATAACCTCCCTCTGATATTTCACACAAAACAAATTATCTCTTCCCGTCTCGTTTCAATGATGTGGGAAACACTATGGCCCACCTTCGATAAAGATCACTTCCTGTCGACTTCAGCTCATTATCCAGGAGTGACCTAGAGACTCCCTTTAGGTACCTTGGAGCCTGCATGCCTTAATGGCAGTTTCTTCGTGTTCGACGAGAGGTTTTCATCATCGGCCTCCGATCGGATGACTCCGCGGGTGTTCGACATCAGCTCATACATTCACATGCCGTGGATTGTACCTATAGTACCTTGAGGACCATCGTCATCACTGGTGGCCCCTCTCGCGTCTGTTAACAGCTTTCATCATTGGTTGGTAATCAGATGATGTTCGAGCATGTTTGACTTCGACTCCCATATTCACATGTTTGAACTTGTACTTTGTTCAAGTTTGGATGGAGCACAAGACCCTAGTCCTAGTTCTTTGTGGACCAGGTTGCGATTTTGTGGGACATCATTACATGACTCATTGATGGATGGCTGCGACCATACCTGAGTCTCTTAAGGGTGGCTGCGACCATACCTCATATCATTATGGTCTCTTCAGCTGGGTGGCTGCGTCCACGCCACAGACCTTCTTCATATGTCTTTTGGATGGTTGCGCCCATGCCTAGACTACATGTAATTGAAATATCAGTTGTATCTACCTGCAGGTTCTTCCTGGTGGTGTTCCAGTCCAGCAGTCTCGTAAAGCATTTCACCCCTCCCACTCTCTCGGGCTTCATGCTTTAGGGGGCATCTTTTACACAGTAAAATATCACTGTCACCTTGTCAGTCTACCTACTGTGTCATAAAGTCACATTCACCTTGCCTATGCTCTCTGAAATGGCTAAAAACCCTCTTTGCCTAAGTTATTTGAATCATCACGACCGTTCATTAAATAACCGCGCTGACTAGCGGAGGATAATGTAACTGCTGCGCTGCCAGCGCGGAAGCACACGTGTTTTCCGCGTTGGTCCAATTTCACAGACAGCGCACCCTCCGCTTGTATCATTGAGCGCTGACCAGACCTCTTCTATAATTGATCTACGATTCCAACGCGTCAACCCAGTTTTGCACCCGCGCTAATCCTGTTTAGGCGAGTTTGTTCTAACAACCAACCTTCCAGATGACTCCAGACTTGGCTGTTAGCATTGTTGAGGTCGCCATCCCTTCTCTGACATGTTTGTTCGACTGATCATCCACTTATCTTGGGGGAGAGCTCATCCTTTACCTATTCATGGAGACTCCTTCTCCTTTATAAGCCTCCACCATTGCCATGAGCGCTAGTTTTTTGATAGATAGTTTGGAACATATAGACTTTGATTGAGGAATTCTTAGTGCATTAGTGCTGCTCTTTGTAGGCATTTGGTGTGTTGTGTGAGGATTGCTTTTGAGCTTGAGGAAGGTTATGAGCTTGTTGCCTTGTATGTGAGAGAGAGACCTCTTTGACTTGGGAGATTTCCTTCAAAGGTGAATGCTTGGAAGACATGCTGGCTGGACCCTCTAGAGAAGGACTCAGCATTAGGACTTCGGTTGTACCTTACTCTATTTTCTGATTAGTAAAGATAGATGACTACTGTTATGGTTCCATTTCCATTTGTCCTATGAATGATTAATGTGAATTGTATCTTTCCTGACTGATACATAGTTGTTTTTAGTAGATTTTACGCTTGTGTTTGTTCTCTCTTTGCTTGTGTAGGTGTCCGTCCGCGAGGTTAGTGGAGGACTGTGATCGGCTGGAGCGAAGGAGCGAGAGGATCATCTCTTCGTCAAACATAGCGTTGGAATTCAAGTAGGTTTCCTTTACCCACTTGTTAATTACAACTAGGAACCTGCAGAGTAGCATTGTTTGATTGTTGCTAGACCCCTTTTGGGCTAGTAGGGATCGCCTCTATCCGTAGAGGGGATTTACCTCTCCAACAAATATCATTAAGAAATGAAATAAATGATCAGAGTGTAACAATCCAGAGAGTTAAAGATAGTTCCAGTTACTATGTAAGCCTTGAAGCTAAGATCCTCTCTCTAAAAGAAGATCTTGAAAATAAGCAGAATCAAGAACTACCTCAAGCAGATGAAGAACAAGAAAATGAGATTCTCAAATTAATGCAACAAGTGGAAGAAGGAAGAAAGTCTGAAGAAATCTTGAAGAAGCAATATTTGGAAAAGGAAGAGTAACACCATGTTAAGGTAAATATCTTAAAAGGTAAATTAGAAGAAAAGGATAAACTATTACGATTTCAAGACAATACTAAGATTTTGAATAATATTATTAGTAGTCAAAGGTCTCCTACCATCAAAACGGGTCTTGGTTTTCATGAATCAGTTGAAGTTGAATCTAGCTCACAAGATGAGGCAAGGAACTCTAGTGCAAAATCTGAAATGCTCAACAAGGAGATGAGAGGTCAACCCCATCAACAACCAAGGAAAGAAAGTCTTCAAAAAAAATCTTTTACTCCTAACTTTGGAAGTGATAGATGGTTATTTCCTCCGATGAATAATGTTGAATGTTTCATATGTCATAATTTTGGACATGTTGCAGCCGGATGCATAAGTAGAATGGTTCAAGACCATCACACAAAAAGATCATCACGTTCCAGGTACCTTAAGGGATATTGTTTTTCTTGCAATATGTTTGGTCACAAAGCCATTGACTGCTATAGAAGGAATATGAAACAGGTAATATGTTATGCATGTAACAAGCTTGGGCATATAGCAAAGGAATGTAGGAGAAGATTTCGAGCACCATACCAAAAGGAGAAAACATCATCACAGTTGAAGATATGGAAGAAGAAGGAAGTACATTCAGAAAAATGTGGCATGGCACAGTGTACAAACATAACAGACTCAGGGGGAGCTAAAAGTGTGAAACCTCAGTGTTCTAAATCTCATACGCAAGTTTCATGAAGACAAGTCATGTATATACGTGAATTCAAAGCTGTACAGTCGCGTATATGATAGTTTGAGGAAAAGCAGTGGGACAGACTCAGGAAAGGGGTCTGATATGGTTCAATTAATTATCTGCTCTATTTGATGATGGTTACAATCTGTTTACGATGTGTGGAAATGTGTTGGTACTCATAAGACGTTATTTAGAAGTGCTTTTGATCCTCACAAGTTAACTTGATGTATATTTGATTGATGCTGATGCCTTGATACTTCTTGATGATATATGCATGATCAGATCTGATAATGAACAGATGGAACAGGTTCAGGGGGAGCATATGCTTCGAATAAGGCATTGTTGGCATTATGTTAGAAGATCTTTGTACATGAAGATGCTTATATTTATTAATCCACATAATTGTTTTGATTCAGGTGACTCTTTGGATGATGGAAATGTATAGGCTGTTGATCCTGATGCTGCTGACAGATGCTTATTGTGCAGATCATATATGGTGTATGATAGTTTTTGATGACTATCATGGTCTTGTTTAGTTATTTTGTCTAAATGTCATGTATATCTCTTAAAAGACCCATGAGTCATATGATGTAATTTCTATCCCCACTATGCATGGGAAGGATGATATAATAATTTATATTTCAGTCATGTATAAACATTTGGTATATCTGCACTTGGTTGGGAGATGGATGAATGCATGAGTCTTTGGTGATAGGAAGGTCATACTCACATAGTTGAGTCATAGAGTCATGTTAATCTTTTGGAATATATTTTTGCAGACTCTGCATATGCTCAGGGGGGGAGCATGGACAACATAGTGTATATCAAAAGGGGAGGATATCTTGGTCCACCCTTTTCCCTTGTTGTCAAAGGGGGAGAGTGACTTGGTGTTGTTGTTGCCATCAAGTCCAAAGGGGGAGATTGTTGGAATTATGATATAGGTGTTGTCCTTGATGGCAACTCACTCAGATGGTAGATCATACTGCAGCAGGTCAATAGCAAAGAATTATTTATCAGACTACAAAGAATGAATAAAGAGAGGTATATGCAGGTTCACCTTGACAAAGGACCGTATACACACGGGTTAATAGACCAAAAGGAGCGTATAACATACACACACACTTCCACAGAAAGAAAAGCACGTATATCTTGGAAAACTAAGTTTTGGTCCAATGTATTTGGTCCATGGTATTTTGATCCATGGTATTGGTCTAAGGTATTTGGTTTGAGGTATTGACCCTAGGTATTGGGTCTAAGGTATTGGTCTTAAGTGGTTTTGGTCCATAGTATTGTGAAAGGCCTAAAACTATATAAGGAGAAGAAGATAATTAGGCCAACGAGTGCAAGTATTGAATATTTGATGAAATGTGAGATCCAGTATGAAGGTTGTTGGGTTATGGTGCATAGTTGGATCTGAACCAAGGATGAACCTTTGCTGATGATGAGGAATTAGATCTAATGATGAATCAGGTCCTTAAGGTGTAAAATGAACTATGATTATGTGTTGATGCTCATGTATATTCTAGATCTGAATAGTGACGCATATATTATTATGTAAATGATATGATATGGGTATAACTAAAGTCTGGAGTAGCTGCAGAACTCTGAATTTATATTTGTAGATGTATACACTGGTTGGCATTGAGAAAAGCGCGTGTACACGCAGGTTCGACACATTGAAATAACGTATACCTTATAAATTATGTTTAGTTGCTACTGTTTGTTGTTGCAAAGTTTTGGGTTCTGGTTATTGTAGTCTGGTGATAGTACTTTGAATGATCTGAATGATAAGTTGTCAAAGTGATTGATTGATTCGGTTGTGTTTGGTTCAAAAGGTGATTGGATGATGCAGATATATTTAATGATTGAATGTCAACTATAATTTTGTTGATGGATCCGGTCTGAAAATTCATGAAACATGGTCCCTAGAGGAAGAAAGAAGGTTGTAGCCTTCTATAGGTTGGCACCTACGTACTAGTAAAAATATCGGCTGGTAAAAGAGCTAGGGGGTTGTAGCTCCCTTCCAGTAGAAGCTGGAGAATGAGAGAAGGTTGTAGCCTTCTGCAGGTCGGTGCCTGCATACTGGTATGAGTCTGCACTAGTACAAGATTGTAAATAGGTTTTTATTATATTAAAAAGAAGACAGCAACAGGTGGTTTTTGTCTCGCATTGGGTTTCCACCTTATACATTGGTGTTCATGTGTTTTTCTTATGTGTGATGGTTTGTCTTGATATTACTGCACATGGATACTATTTATATGGTTAATGAGTTACTGTTGCACTGATTAAAGATCAACATATGATGAATTAACTGAATCATAAGATTGCTTGATATACATTGATTGCCTTAAACACAGTTGTGTATACATGTGAGTTACCTTCACTGAAGTAGCGTATATAAATCTGATTATGGAAATGAAAAGTTATTGACTTGCTAATACTGATTCACCCCCCCTCTCAGTATTATTTCCAACAATTGCATGCAACGATCATGAAAATCTATTGCAGATATGTGATGATAAAGAGGACAAGATCAAGGAATATATTATCATCTTAGATATTAAATTGAAAGAATCAAGGAAATTTGATGAAGGCATGAGGAAGTAGTACAAGGAGAGGGAAGATCAATGTTACATATTAGAAGTTGAAATGATGTCTTTGAGAAAGCAGCAGAAGATGGAGAAGAGAACTGTGTCCTTGGATAATTTGATTGAGATCTAAAGATCACCATTGATAAATCTGGTATTTGATTTCAAAAGGGTGAGTTTAGTTTGCATGCAAACAAAAATAACAAAGAAAATCTAAATAAACCTCTAGCGAACAATGCCAACAACAAGAGTAGAAAAGAAAGAAAGCAACAATAGACCAATCGTCTGAACCATCATCAACAACAAAAAAAACCTTAATGACCACCTACTTTTAGAAGATCCTTTGCTCAAAGAGAGGATGGTGCAAAATATGTAAAATTTCAATGGAAATAAAGTCATTTAATTCCATTATTTCATAAGGTAGAATGTTACAACTGTCACAAATTTGGACATGTTGCAGCTAACTGCAGGATAAAAAACGTATAGATCTAATCGATGAACCTAGCAGCATTATCAACAGGCAATGAGATTGGCCAATAGGTATAATCATGGTTTTTATGGTTATTGTTATTCTTGCAACCCGTTTGGCCACAAGGAAATTGATTACAAATCTAACTAATGGAGGAGAAGCACATTGCATGCAAGGTATAGATATAGGATGAGAAACATGCGATTTGATAATGTTTCTTCATATATTGGCCATGTGGAGTGATATACATGAAATAATTTTGGCCATATGGTGAGAGATTATATGATGCCTCATTACTCAATGAAAATTAGGAAAGAGCAGTACAAAAAATGTGGAGGGAGTAGAAAACCAGTAAAGGAATAAAAGAAGCAAGCAAAGATCATGTGGAGAAAGAAGGAGCATTACTTCCTCAAATAGTGAAGAGAATCCCCAATTGTAGTCCATGGTTACATCATGCATATATTTAGAGGACTACAAAGTTCATGAGAGATGCATAACCTTAGGGGGAACATATGATATAAGTATGGTAGCTTGATTAGTACAAGTTACAACAGTAGCTATGATGAGTTCACTTGAGCCTCATGCACATTCAAGTCTGCATGATCAGCTTGAATATTGGAGGTATATTGAGCTCAGCAGGAGCTATGCATGGTATGAGGTTTTCATGAGTTATTTGAAATTTTGTTCACTGTTTTTCACTTAGTTATTTGTAGAATATTTACATGCATTTTTCCTAAGTGAAAAGAATACATTTTTCAACCATATATATGCTTGGAGGTTTTCACAGTGTGCTTCATGATGTGCTTTGATTATTGGGTTTTGACCTCAGTACATGAGCTGAGAGGTTAATGATATCTAATGATGTTGCTTCTATGTGGAGATATGGGTCGGTTTCTTATGTGCATATTGTTGTTCATATGATGTTGCATATGGATGCTTGTGTGGTTGTTGGTGCATAATTGTTGTTGCTACTAGAGGTTGTTTGGTTGGATATGCTACTCTAAATGATAATTGGTTTACTTGTTGCTTTCTTCTAATGTGTGAGACATGGATGTAGATATTAGTTTCTCTAGTGTTTGTACTTGGTTTCATTTTTCCTTATCAGATGAGTTTCCCTTTTCCATTGATTTCAATGGGAGAGTGATAGAGGAGATTGATCCATAGTTTGTGTGTGGTTGATGCCAAATGGGGATATTGTTGGAAGTATGGTGTTCATGGTAGTAGCTAGATAATGTTTTTATTGGTTTCATTGATGTAAAAATTATGTAGTCTAGTTGATGTATTAATGAAATTCTTGTAGCATGGTTGCAGCTGGTTGTGTTGACATTGAGATGGTTGTGTTGGCATTCATGTCAACCTTGTGTTGGATTCATAATGCATAGATGTAAAATTTGTGATGCCTTATTATGCATTGATTAGAGACATTGGAGATGTTGCTACAGGTGATGGAGATGTGCTTCATGCTGATGGATCCTCATGTGCTAGTGGTGTTTATGTTCTTGTTCATGGCCTAGTGCAGGAACTAGAGGATGACTTGCTGTAGTTGTGTGATTGGCTTTATGATGAGGTTGAGGCTTGGAATGAAATCTTTCCACATTCCTCACACACTTTCTGAGTATTTTGACTTGTATGTTCAAGGAAGCTTCTAAATTAATGATATAAGGTTGAAACTGGTTGAGCAAGTCCTCCAGTAATTGTGAACACCTCTAGTGCACAAGTAGTGGTGATAATGGTTGGAGTTTTTCAACTTTGTGTGACCTTAATCCTAGTCAAAAAGTGTAATTCTCACTACATGTTTTATATACTTCATTTTGGATCTAGGTGTTGGTTGGTTGAGTGAGTATGTTAGAGAGAAGTGCAAATAAATAGAAGAATTCTTTAGACCTAGTGGAGAGAATAGATACATAGTGCATGTGAGGAGAATGGAGTTCTATAATAGAATACTATAGCAGAGGTATCAGTTTGAAGAGAAAAGTTGATGGAGTTGTAGGAGATATCATTTTTTAGTATATGGAACACAGTTTTATAATAGATACAGGAGAAAGTGTAGTGTATCATACTTTTGTGACTCATCAATTTGTTTTGTAGAGCTATTGATGTTCATGGAAGATTGTTTTGTTGTTGTAGATTTATTGATGGTTTGGTGTTATGGTTGAGTGTCAGATGTATTTTTATTAATAATAATAATAATAATATCCATTTTTAAGGTCACAGCCAAGCCAGACACTAAATTGGGTGTATGAGACCCCCTTGTTTGTGGGACAAGGGACCCACCTCCACGCAGCGATTTGACTGCTAAGTCTACGAAGGCATGCATACTCTACCCCCCTCTGGTTTTTGAACCTGTGACCTCTTAGGAGGAAACACATGGTCTTAACCATTAGGCCCACTCAAGCTGTATGGATTTGAGCAACTATTTTTCTAGAGTAGAGAGCATGTTTGTGGTAGTATTTTAATTGATTTGTTAATGGTGTCTTGCTACTGTAGATTGTATTCCAATGTTGAGTCTAATTGAGCAGAAAGTCTTGGGATCCAATGTGAAACTATATGAAACAAGGTTTGCATAGAGTAGAGGAGAAATGGCTTCATGAGAATGGAGCAGTGATTTCGTAGTATTGATGAAAGGAACAATTTATCCATCCAATCATAGTTGGGCGAGGATCATTGATTGTGGTAGCTTTCAGCAGATGGCTGTCCATAGATCTGTGTGAGAACATAGAATTCTAAAATAGAATCAAGGCTCTTGGCTAATGGTGGTCAGTTGATAGTATATGAGGTAGAGTCTCCTAGATGATGAGAGTCAATTATCTATGTAAAAGACCAATCGCTTGACATAATAGAGATTTAGGGTAGCACAACAACAACAAGGGCGGTTTTTCTCCCTAAAGGGTTTCTTCCAGATACCTTGTATTCTCATGTGTGATTGATTTGTCATGCATGTTTATTTTTTATGTTGTTGCTTATGGTTTTTGGTTTATGCTCATATGGTACACATGTTATGATTTGTTATTAAATGTTGATTAATATATGTGTGATTCAATAGAGAAGTTTTAAAGTGGTAAAATTGATAATAAGTCACACTATTGATTCACCCTCTTCCCCCCCCTCCTCTCTAAACTTTTCTCAAGGTTTCCAACAAGAGATAGTGCACTTTTAACCCCAAAGATAAATCTCAAGTTTAGCTCTCTTCATTCAAAAATTTCCCCCCACAAATAAATATATAGAAAACTCAAAATGAGAAGTTAAAATCAACTAATAAGACCTTGTACCTCCATTATCTTTTGCAAATATTATCTTCCTTGGTAGCACAATGGTGAAATATGAGTGATTCCACTCTCCGAACCAACTAGCATTTATAGTTTCAACACAAAAGATAGCAATGACGGCTAGGGTTTCTCGAACCCTAAGATTCTCACCAAAACCTCTCGATAAGTTTATTTTCTCAAAATGCAGGTGATAAAATGAAGAGAAACTTCTGAATTTTCTCTTTTTATAATTTAGTGGCCACTATTTCCACCATTTTACCCTTTAATTTTTCATAAAGTCACTTTAGGAGCTTTTCACTTTATAAAATGAAAGTGAATTTTCATTAGCCTAGGATATGTCCCCTTTTTACCCCTTAAGTTTTTATAATTTTTTCTCGAGTGAATCATGTTCCTTTGTTAAATTTTTCCCCACCTTAACCTATGGGAAGCTGATTAGACTAGCGGAACCCATCTTATGCCTCCTAAGTGGTTGGGGACATTAAAATCCTTCTCGCCCAAGGTTTATTTCCCTCAAGAAAATTTAGTTCTCGATGTTGGAGAACCTATTCAACTTCCTAGGTAGCATCCTCAATAGGTAAATCCTTTCACTTCACTAGGTACTCCTTCATAGTTTTATTCCTAAAATTTCACTTTGTTGTCTCCAAATTTCCTCTAGAGCCAAAATTAACTCTCCTTCCTCATCCAACACAGGGAGCTCAGTGGAGATTACTACATGCTTCCTCAAGGCCTTCTTGAGGTATAATGCATGGATATCTTATGAGTTTTACATCCTTTAGGAAGCTCAAGCTCATAAGCCACTTCTCTAACTTTCCTTATGATTATGTATGGCCCAGAGAACCTGGGTTTCAATTTTTCTTCCTCCTTTGTTTTGAGTGATGATTGCTAATGGGGTTGAAGATGAAGTTATACCATGTATCCCACTTCAAAAATACCTTCTATGATGTGCCTATATGCATATACCTTTTGCTAGTTCGGATCCATATGCAAGTTTTCCTTCAAGACTCATAAGATATCTTAGCTCTCTTGAATCCAATATTTAACCAAAGGGGCAAGATTATCCATACATATTTGATCTATAAATGTTGGGGCAACATATCCATATAATTGTTTGAAGATGCATCATACAAAGAGACATGTGGAAAGTGGTATTGTAGTAGTGTTCCTTGAGATGCAACTTGTTATAACCAAACGTGGGTCTCCCCATAGGAGATTTTTTCTCCTAGATTTGTCTTCAACCGACAATGAATAGCCCCTAAAAACCACTAGTGTAGCTGATATATTGTGTAATTTGACCTTCACTCCCTGAGCTAGTCGTATATTCCCTTGACCATCTATCAAGAGCCTATGTTTGAAGGTGGGAATCCTAATCCTAAAGGTATATTTTTCACTGTGCAACCAAGTGCTTATGATTTTGTTTCCTTGGGAGCTTTGGGTATAAATTATTAGGTGAATTGGAAGGAGGAGGTGTTTTTATTGTAGTTGTATTTCCTCACATTGAAATACTCAATCTTAGTCGTATGGGATCTCCCTTATTGGACTATAGCTTCACGAAGGGAACTACTTGGGAAACCCTAATTTTGGTAGCGCATCTCTATTTCCCCATTTCACATTTTTCACTCCCCTCCACACATTACAAGCCCTATTTCATTATCTTCCCTCTTTTGGTCCATATATACACTAGGTGCACAAGGCTTTGGTACACCCCCTCCCCTTGTCCACATGTTGGGGTCAGACCTATAAATGTTGTTGTTGAAGTCTGAAACTGTCCTCTTTTCGACAAACCTTTTCCCTTCCTTCCCACCATTTTCCATAATAATTTTGTAGTAGTTTCAAGCTAAACGATCATCCTAGACATGCTAAAATCTCCAAAAAGTGATTTATCATCCACGTTTTATAATGTATTGTTTCTTTGTGAAATTTAATTTAAAAATTCTTGCAACTACTGAATCTCATTCATTCTGCAGCTAACCAAGAATTTTGCAGCTATCTCCATGGTTAAACAGGTTCTAGTGCACAAGAGGATGAAAAAAAGGTACTACCAGATGGAAAACAATCAACATATGGATATCCACCTATCTTTGTCATTTGGAAAATTACATGGTTTGGGAGATTTGGAAGTCAAACCAGAAGTCAAATCTAACTATGATGCTCCAGTGATAAGCATACTTTGAAGGCAGTTCATGGTAGGATCAACCAAGCATGGAAATGATTGAGCAACCCTTCAAACTGATGTGCTCGATCAAATCCCTCATGATTTTCTCTTTCAGTAGCGAATCATGAGAAGTACGACTTTCATCTTGATTTTACTTAGTTGTTAGATTTTTTGTAATATAGAAGGTCAATTTTTTCAAGCTTGTATGATAACCCCATTAAGTCTAAATGATGTTCAACTTAGATTTGGTAGGGTTTTGCAAAAGAAGTCACCACCAGTTGTCATCCAAAAATATAAAAAGGATGAATCTCTTGAAAAAGAAACACTTCTTGATCAAGAACAAACTCCTCCAAAGGAGGATGTTCCTATACATTTGAAGGATGATTGACCAAACAAATCCTGCTCCTACAGTTCCTCTAGTAGAACAACCTTCTATTTCCTTACAAGATCCACCTTTTCCTAAAAGTCTCAAAATTGATGAAGGAATAGAAAGGCAAACTGTCTTACTAGAATATGATATGCTAGATGAGCTAAAGAACGTTTTCATTAAAATTCATATGCTTCAAGATATAAAGGAAATACAAATATTTGCAAAAAACATTAAGGATCTATGCATTAGGAAACTGGGAAGGAAATGGAAAGATGTTAAGAAAATCCAATTGCTAGGAAATATTGTTGATATCATGATGGGGAAATTAGTAGTTCAAAAATACCTAGATCCAGGTAGCCCTGTTGTAAAAACTCACATAAATGGTATCGAGATTCCAAACACTTTTATTTATTTAGGAGAAACCATCAATATCATGAGAAAACAAACTATGGATCAATTAAATCTTCCCAATCATTAATATACCCCTACATTATTACAATTAGTAGATAGATATGTTATAAAACCTAATGGTATACTGGAAGATGTCTGTTTCTTTAGATTCTTTGGAATATCCTATTGATTTTATGATTTTAACTCGCAAGAATAATTTAGGAGGCCATCCCATTGATCCTTGGTAGAGCTTGGCTAGCTAAAACTGGGGCATTCATAAGTTGTAGATCTGGTGATACATATATTTCTAATGGAAACTCTACAAATAAATTCATGCAAAACAATAACTAAAGTAGAAAGTGAATTTTGAATGGAGGATGATAATGAGGACTTTGATGATATTCAACTAGTATTTACTCTTTCACAAATAAATGAAGAATATCAATTAATAAAGCTAATGAATAACAATGATTCTTCTTCATACTATGCACAAGATCAAAGTTTTCAAGAACAATGTAATATTGAATATCTAACATCTCATCAAATGGCTTTGCATTCTATGGAAAAGTTTGGTAATTCTTTAAAGACATCTTTCTAGGAAAAACACTAAACATTAATAATAACTTGGAATAATTTAAAAAGAGAAAATTGATAAAGATGCTACAAAAACATTTTTATGCCTACCCATGGGAATACACTATTATGAAATGGATTGATCACAAAATTTGTATGCATCATATTTATATCCAGGAAAATGCCAAACCCGTTAGACAACCTCAGAGAAGGATGAATCCTAACTCCTTGAGAAATTGTTAAGGAGGAATTACAAAAGTTACTTAATGTGAACTTCATTTATCCAATATTAGACAGTCAATGGGTGTCACCTTTGGTGATCTTTCCAAAGAAGAATGGAAAATGGAGAATGTGCATTGATTATAGGGAATTGAACAAAGCTACTTTGAAAGATCATTTTCCATTACCTTTTATATATCAAGTATTAGATGCCTTAGTAGGGAAGAAGTATTTGTCATTTCTTGATGGTTTTAGTGGGTATAATCAAATCCAACTAGCACCAGAAGATAAAGATAAAACAACCTTTACATGTCCATGGGGAACATATGCCTATAAGGTACTACCTTTTGGATTATGTAATGCAACTACAACATTTCAAAGAGTTGTTTTGGGTATTTTTTTGATGTAATTCATGATTGTGTGGAAGTTTACATAGATGGTTTTACTGTTTACGGAAATACTTTTGAAGAATCTCTTGAAAAATTAGAAAACGTTTTAATTAGATGTAAAGAATCAAACCTTTCATTAAGTCATGAGAAGTGTTTTATGATGATTAATGAAGGAATTTTCTTAGGCCACCATATTCTAAGTGATGGAATCAAAGTGGATACATATATGGTAGAAGTAATTTCTAAAATTTCAATTCCTGTTTGTTAAAGAGACGTTAGAATTTTTCATGGGTTCACTGGTTATTATAGAATATTCATAGAAACTTTCACAAAAATAGCCTCTCCACATTTTAGACTTATTACAAAAGATTGTGAATTTGTTTGGAATTCTAATTGCCAAAAAACAATTCAAACATTGAAGTAGAAAATCACTTAAGCATCGATTCTAAGAGGACCTAAGTGGTCTCTCCCTTTTCACATTTCAACTGATGCTTCAGATACAACCTTAGGAGATGTGTCAGGATAGAAAGATTTAGCTCCTTATGTTATTTATTACACAAGAAAAAATTGATTGTTGCAAAGTTAAATTATACTATAAGAAAAAAAGAGTTTTTAGTTGTTGTGCGTGCCATTAATAAGTTTCGTCATTATATCACTCGTTATGAAACATTCATTCATACAAATCATTCTGGTATTATATATCTAATGAAAAAACCAACTACTACTGGTAGAATTCCAAGATGGTTGTTACGATTATAGGAATTAAAGATTACTATCATTCAAAGAACAAGAAAAGAAAACACAGTTGTTGTTTTTATTTCTAGAATGCAGAATAATAATGATGATGTTCCGGTAAAGGATAATTTTCATGATGAATATTGTAATATTCCTAATTAGCCATGGCTAGTTGGAATATTCGATTTTGCCCAATTTTTGCCTTCTATAGTTATTTATAAATAAAAAAAAGTGAGGACAGGGGACATAACTCACTTTAAGAATAAAAAGTCACTTCTTAGTAGCACAACGTTGTGACTTAAGGAGGAGCCATGGGGGCCAAAGGGGGACGCAGAAATGGGGCCCACGTAGATACATGGAGGGACTATGTAGGAGGGAAGAACACATGGCAAGAGGGGAATCACGGAGGAGGAGGTGAGCCTAGTGATTGTGAGAGGCAGAGGCTATAAAATAGAGAGGAGCCCCCTCATTTTGGATCATTCAGTTATGTGCATTTTGAGCTAGTCGTTTTGACTTCTGAGCATGCTGGCTGTTTAGCTACTTTGTAGCAATGTTTAGTGCATTGAGTGTCTCCATTCGGAGATCTCAACCTTAGCCCTGGGGGACTTTGAGTGCTTGCTCGGGCAAGGTATTTCCATCGGTACTTCAGCAGTAGTTTTATCAGCATTTCAGCAGCAGTTTCATCAGCATCTTGGACGACTGCGGAACACTTGGAGAGGGATGCAGTTCTTTTTGGTTGTAGTGTTGGATTGGGGTTTTGCAGGTGGATTTATGCTGGGAGATTGAGCAGGGGTCTAGATCTTGTCTCATTGGAGGATTTCTGGTAGGATTTTAGGCAGAGTTTAGAGGGGTTTTCTTCAGTGGCAGCATAGGGCATTGACGAACTGTGCAAAACCCCAAGAGGGTTTTTTTGGGGGTCGGCCATTCCAAGAAAACGTTCTAGGTTTTTTTGGGTTTCTTGAGTAGAGCCCGAATCCAAAGTTTGAACTTTTTTTGAGGAGGGGAGAAGCCCCAAATCATCATTTGTTTTCTAGCAGCAGCATAAGCATAGTAGCACCATCCACGCAAAGAGGCCATTCTTGTGATTCTGAGAGTATTTATTCACTTGCCTTGTGCAAGTCGAGGTGCCATCTATCTGATCACCTCTTGTACTCATTTATTTCTCAGTATAATAAAATGGCTTAGCATTTCTCGTTGCATTTCTTGTGTATCTGCTTATATTTCCGGTTTACATTATTATATGTTGTTCCACTATTATTTTATCACTTCTGGGTTATTAGATCATTTGCACATATTTGGTTGGATTTTTTGTTGGGGTTTGGGGAATATTCTGGGTTCGGAATATTACAGTGTTATCAGAGCATAGATCTGGCTCAGCCTGTGGAGCTAGCAATCTATGACAGCAGGGGAAAAACCCTACATTTGTTACAGAGGTAGGGGGTACAGAGACACTGGACATAGGTTGGAGAATACCTACGGGGAGGGAGACTGTGTTCCTGTGGTGGACGCAGAACAAGAGGAGCCTGTGGTAGACGCAAAACAAAGAGAGCTAGTAGTGGACGCAAAACAGATAGTCAACGAGGACAAGAAGAGATTTGTGGATATGCTCCTCAAATTAGTGCAGGACCAATTGAGGCAGATTGAGGTGATGGGGCAGAGATTCACAGCAGTAGAGGCTAGACAACATGAGAGCCCACAAGTTTTTCATATTGGTGAGGTATTAGGTGCATCCCATCACTTGCCAGAGCAGCATGATACTGCGTAGCAGGTGGCCTCACATGCCCCTACATGCTCTACCATGCCCACTTTCTTAGGAGCAGACACGGGGACCGTAGCCCAGAAAGAGGCAGAGCCTAGACATATGGGCAATTATTTTGTAGAGTACCAGGCCTATGGGTAGGAGTTTAGGGAAGCCCTCTCATTTAGAGATTTTGTTCAGCTCCAGTGAGATGGCAGACCCCGCGACCATCACAAAGGGTACCAGCATTACCATGATGGCGACACTCACCGTGCAACGAGTAGATTCCACTTGCCTACGTTTGATGGCTCATCAAACAGTTCAGAAAAGCCTTGGGTGGAGAAGTTGGACATTTATTTCTAGCTTAACTAGATGTCGGAGGCAGAGGCCATCAAGGTGGCAACATTGCATTTGGATGGCGAGGCCCAGGATTGGTGGTTTCATGGGATGGTTACACTAGGGCACTCCACAGTGATGACATATGCCGAGTTTACAAGGAGACTGGTGGAGCGATTTGATCGGAGGGATCCAGAGCAGAATTTCATCGAGCTGACGAGGCTCAAACAGACAGGGAACCCAAAGACCTACACTGCAGATTTATTGAGGGTCTCCGTGATGGTGCCAGACCTATCCATGGCACGGAGGGTCTATATGTATGTTGAGGGGTTAGCAAAGCCACTTCAAGGTTTAGTCCGATCCACTAAACTAACCACACTCCAGGATGCTATCAACAGGACCTGTGACTTACAGGATGTCTTACCCAGGACCTGGACACCTTACCCCCAGAGATAGACTTTTCAGTCTAAGGGGAAGGATGTGAGGATTCCTCCTCCAAAGGGGAATCTAGGACGAGTATAGCTTGACGACGATGCCAGGAGGGAGCTGAAGAAGAAGCAATTGTGCTTCACCTATCAGGAGCCATGGGCACCAGGACATAGATGTGCTGCTGGCAAGGCACATTTTATTGAGGTCTTCTCCGAGAGTAGTGGAGAAGAGGATGATGAGGAGGATGTGGAGGCAAGAGATAGCCATGCCATATAGGGACCTTTGCCACCTCCACCCCCAGCAACAAGTGGTGCATCTTTTTCACCCACTGGAGGGGCCCTTGCAGCGTTGCGAGGAGTTCCCAAGTATCTGACGCTACGTGTACGAGGTACAGTAAGTGGCTAGCGTGTATCAGTTTTGGTTGACAGTGGGGCAACCCACAACTTCATCGATGCACAGATGGTTGAGCGGAGAGGTATTCAGATAGAGAGCTTCGATGGGTTTTCAGTATTGGTCTCAAGAGATCATACCATGACGTGTGCTTGTTATGTTCTAGAGCTTTCAGTGACGATGGGCACATACACATTGACTGACCACTTTTTCGTGGTCAATATTCTGGACACCAACATGATACTGGGTGTTTAGTGGCTTATTACTCTAGGTAAGGTCACGATGGATTGGAAGACCCTAGAGATGTAGTGGGATGATGAGAAGACAGGGAGGCATGAGAAGATACGGGGATAGCACACATATCTGCCTCAGACTGTGTCGGCTCATTGGATGGAGGTAGTCTTTTGGAAGGGAGACATAGAGTGGGCAATGGAGCTATGTGCATCAGAGGCAAGGACTACAGGGCAGATGGTACATCCAGAGATCCAGTCCATCCTTGATCGGTATGCCATAGTGTTTGGAGATATTACGCCAGGACAGCCACCAGATCGGGGGTTTGAGCACACTATTGAGCTTGAGCAGGGCATCCAGGCAATGATCACCACCCCCTATAGGCACCCCAAGGCCTATCGGGATGAGATTGAGCGGGCTATCCAGGAATTGCTCGCTCTTGGGCACATTCGACCAAGCACGAGTCCTTTTGCTTCTTCTATGGTGTTGGTGAAGAAGAAGGATGGTACATGAAGGATGTGCATTGATTATAGGGCCCTGAACAAGAAGACCCTGAAGAATAGGTACCCCATACCTAGGATCGATGAGTTGATGGACAAGTTGAGGGGAGCACGATTCTTCTCAAAGATTGATTTGAGATTTGGGTACCATTAGATTTGTGTGAGGGAGCAGGACATTCCCAAGACCGCCTTCAGGTGTCACTATGGGCACTTTGAGTTCTTGGTGATGCCTTTTGGGCTAACCAATGCCCCTGTTACATTTTAGTCTTGCATGAATCACATATTCCGTAGTTAGTTGAGGAAGTTTGTGTTCATATTCTTCAATGACATTCTCATTTATAGTAGGACTTGGGAGGAGCATCTCCAACACATTGAGATGGTATTGCGTATCTTACAGGAGCAACAGTTCTATTCCAAACTCTCCAAGTTTGAGTTTCGGTTGACAGAGATGTTGTATATAGGACACATCATAGGAGAGGACAGAGTGAGAGTCCACGAGGAGAAGATTAGGGCCATCAGAGAATGGTCAGAGCTGAGAAATGTCGGAACTTCGAGGATTCATTGGCATTTGTACTTACTACCGGAAGTTCATCAAAGGTTTCTCACAGCTTGCTACACCCCTGACAGATTTGACAAGGAAGGGGACATTCAGTTGGTTGGATACAGCGTAGCGAGCCTTTGACAGGCTCAAGGAGGTTATAAGTAGCTGCCCAGTGCTTGTGTTGCCAGATTTTACGTAGCCATTTGTTTTGGAGTGTGATGCATCAAGAGATGGGATCAGCGCAGTGTTGATGTAGGGAGGTCACCCTATAGCTTTTGAGAGCCCGAAGATCCTTTTGCACAAGAGGTTGTATTCTATATACCAAAAGGATATGTTGACCATCATGCATGTATTGGCTAAGTACCGCCAATATCTAGTGGGTAATAGGTTCAGGGTGAGGACTGATCACAACAACCTCAAGTTCTTTTTAGAGTAGAAGAAGCTACAAGAGAGGCAGCAGAAGTGGATCAACAAGATCCAAGCATATGACTTTTACATTGAGTATGTCAAGGGTAAGAACAACGTGGTGACAGATGCCCTTTCATGTAGACCAACCACGTTGTCTCTTATGAGCTTGGATACAGACTGGAGGGCTCGACTCTTAGTAGAGTACTCCAAGGACAGGTTTTCATGTGAGGTTCTGGATGGGCAGGTGGAAGATGAGAGGTACAGGCTGGTCGATGAGATCATCTATTACAGGGACTGGATCTTCTTGACTGAGGGGTCTCAGCTCAATAAGAAGATACTCCAGGCATCACATGATTCATCGTTGGTAGGACATTATGGGTTTACCAAAACCTACAGGGCCATTAGGGAGAGGCTCTCATGGAAGGGCCTCAAGGAGGATGTACTCTGGCACATCCGGGAGTGCGATGTTTGCCAGAGGAACAAAGTAGAGATGAGTCATCTTGTGGGATTATTGCAGCCTCTTCCCATTCGAGAGGGGAAATGGGAGAGTATTTCGATGGACTTCATCACAGGGTTGCTCATGGTATAGGGCAAGGATTGCATCTTTGTCGTCATTGACTAACTGACAAAGTACACACGTTTTTGCCATATTTGCACACTATACAGCAGCACAGGTGGCCGAGCTGTTCTTTAGAAAGATCTTCAGGCTACATGGTCTTCCTAAGGCCATCGTTAGTGATAGCGAGAGCCTTTTCATGGGCGGGTTTTGGCAAGAGCTTTTCTAGTTGGTGGGGACGAAGTTGACACCGAGTACCAGTTATCACCTGCAGGCGGATGGGCAGACAAAGATAGTTAACAAGTGGCTGGATGGCTACTTGTGTAACTATGTCAGTGGGTAGCAGCGAGCATGGTTGGGGTGGCTGCATCTAGGGGAGTACTGCTACAATACTTCACATCACATGTCCATTGGTATGTCACCATTCTATGCCTTATATGGGTATCATCCTTTATCGTTTGCTAACGTGATGTTTGGTGATAGCAAGGCTCCCAGAGCCAAGATATGGATCCAAGAGAGTCAGGATATTCTCCGAGCTCTCAAGGATAACATGGCTACAACACAGAACCAACAAAAGTTGTATGCTGACAAGGGTTGTGTGGAGAAACAGTTCGAGGTAGGGGACATGGTCTACCTACGGTTACATCCATACCAACAGTCGTCACTAAAGTAGAAGGGGGCTGAGAAGCTTAAGCCCCGCTTTTATGGGTTGTACATGGTGATATGCAGGGTTGGATAGGTTGCATATGAGTTGGAGATGCCCCAAGGCAACAAGATCCATAACGTTTTCCATCTATCATGCTTGAAAAAGGCATTGGGGCATTTGGTGATAGTGACAAAGGGGCATTTGGTATTGCAGTTGGAGGCTATCATTGATACCAGGGAGAGGTAGTTGCGGAGCAGGATGGTCTGGGAATTCTTGGTCAGGTGGAAGAATTTTCAGGATGAGGATGCCACTTGGGAGAGTGAGAAGATCTTGTAGCATCCATCACTTTAGTTGCTTGAGGACAAGCAACATTTTGTCAGGGGAGACTATAATATTCCTAATTAGCCATGGCTAATTGGAATATTCGATTTTGCCCAATTTTTGCCTTCTATAGTTATTTATAAATAAAAAAAGTGAGGATGGGAGACATAACTCACTTTAAGAATAAAAAGTCACTTCCTAGTAGCACAATGTTGTGACGTAAGGAGGAGCCAAGGGGGCCAAAGGGGGACACAGAAATGGGGCCCACACAGACACATGGAGGGACTATGCAGGAGGGAAGAACACATGGCAAGAGGGGAATCATGCAGGAGGAGGTGAGCCTAGGGATTGTGAGAGGCAGAGGCTATAAAATAGAGAGGAGCCCCCTCATTTTGGATCATTCAATTATGTGCATTTTGAGCTAGTCGTTTCAACTTCTGAGCACGCTGGCTATTTAGCTGGTCTGCAACATTGTTTAGTGCATTGAGTGTCTCCGTTCGTAGATATCACCCTTAGCCCCGGGGGACTTGGAGTGCCTGCTCGGGCAAGGTATTTCCATTAGTACTTCAGCAGTAGTTTTATCAGCATTTCAGCAGTAGTTTCATCAACATCTTGGAGGACTGTGCAGCAATTGGAGAGGGATGCAGTTCTTTTTGGTTGTAGTGCTGAATTGGGGTTTTGAAAGTGGATTTATGCTGGGAGATTGAGCAGGGATCCAACTCTTGTCTCATTGGAGGATTTTTGGCAGGATTTCAGGCAGAGTTTAGAGTGGTTTTCTTCAGTGCCAGTGCAGGGCATTGAGGAACTGCACAGAACCCTAAGAGGGTGTTTTTCGGGGGTCGACTATTCCAGGAAAGCTTTCTAGGTTTTTCTAGGTTTCTTGAGTAGAGACCGAATCCAGAGTTTCAACTTTTTCTGAGGGGAGCAACCCCAAATCATCATTTGTTTTCTAGCATCAGCAGCAGCACAGTAGCAGCATCCACGCAGAGAGGTCATTCTTGTCATTCTGAGAGTATATCTTCACTTGACTTGTGCAAGTCGAGGTGTCATCTGTCTAATCACCTCTTGTACTCATTTTATTGCTCAGTATAATAAAATGGCTTAGCATTTCTCGCTGCATTTCTTGTGTATCTGCTTATATTTCCAGTTTACATTATTATATGTTGTTCCACTGTTATTTTATCACTTCTGGGTTATTATATCATTTGCACACATTTGGTTGGAGTTTTTGTTGGGGTTTGTGGAATATTTTGGGTTAGGAATATTACAAATATATTTTTGCAGTATCTACTAAAACTCCTTGGTTTGCAGATATTTGTAATTATTTAGCTATAGAAAAGTTACCCCCACAATTATTAGCCAAAGAGAAACAAAAAGTTACCAAATCGAGTGCATCTTATTCTTGGATAGATGGAGAATATAAAACTAGACCTAATATGACCATTCGAAGATGTTTTGAGGAAGATGAAGTACCAAATATTGAAATCTTGCCATGATGAGCCATGTGGAGGACACGTTATTGATAGAAGAAATTCTTACAATATCCTTCTTTTGGGATATTATTGGCCTTCTCTTTTTAAGGATGCCAAGGAATATCTCAAAAGATGTGATAATTTTCAAAGAATGGGAAAGCCTGTTCCGTCAAATGAAAGTCCTCTATAACCACAGGTACTTGTAGAGACTTTTGAAAAATGAGCTCTAGATTTTCTTGGACCTATTAATCCTCCATTAAATAGAAAAGGTATATACTTGTTTCTACATATTATGTTACAAAATGGGAAGAAGCTAAAGCACTTCCATTTGTAACTGAAAATGGTGTAGCTACATTTCCTTTTGGGGATATTTTTACTCATTTTGGTGTACCAAGAAAAATTGTAACAGATAAAGGTACTCAAATCACATCCAAGTTGGTTCAGAAGATAATGGAGCAATATAAGATCAAGCATCGAAATTCCACTCCATATCATCCACAAGCCAATGGATAGGTGGAATCTATGAATAAAGTACTTAAAGCAATTCTAACCCAGAATGTGCATTTACATAGAAGAGATAGGGAAAAAAGGATTCTAGAGGCACAATGGTCATTTTAGACCACATGGAGAAATACAATTGGACACACTCCTTATGAGTTTGTTTATGGGAAGCAAGTTTCACTTCCAATTGAGTTCCAAGTGGAGACCTTCAGAACAATAGCCAAATTGGGACTTAATCTCTCTGAAGCTCAAAAACAAAGTTTAGCACAATTGAATGAGCTAGATGAGATTAGACAAGATGATATCAAAAGAATCAGCATAGTTCAACAACAAAGATAAAGATGACATGAAAAAATCATTAAGAATAAAATATTCAAGCCACGTGATTGGGCTCTTTTTTTATTATTCCAAATTTACATATTTTCAAGGAAAATTTCAAACTCGCTCACTTGATCTTTATGAGATAGATATTGTCTTTGATAATAGAGTATTCAAAAACAAAAATATCGATGATGAACAAGTTATTTTCATTGTTAATGGTCATAGATAAATATTATATCTTAAACCATTAACAAGAGAATAGTTTGTCAAATATTTTCAAGATAATTTTGTTGGTGTTCAGGTAGGGGTGATTTACCTACCCAATTTTGACATTAATATTATCAATCCGGGTGTGTATCCTTTCAAGGCAATGTGTAAGGTATATGTAGGGGCAGACGCGTAATATTTCCCAACCAAGGGTTCATGGGTTAAGATTCAAAACATAAATGCAAGATTAACCATTTACAGAACTGCAAAAATAATCATAAACAATAAAGAACTGTAATAGCACACATAAACTGATAACTCACATACACATAAAGATGCAGCACCTGATCGGAAGAGCAGGCCCAACTCTCTGATCAGGGCTGCATTAGCCATGAAAAGAATTAGAAAAGTAAAATGGATGATCTTTTATTACTTGATAACAGAAGTTTACAATATTGATGGGTGAACCCCCATTCACAGGATCAACCCACAATTTATACACTGCGAGGGAGATTAACAAATCTCCCGAAAACATAGAAACTGCGAATACAGAGATATACGTTGGTTGAAATGGTATCAGCATGACATGTCTGAGATAGCAAGAAGGCCTAAGAATAGTTCAGGGAGCCTATTCCCCAAGCTGTGCGACCTCTTGCTGATCGGTCGTTGCCAATTTTGTTGCAATATGCTGCATTGAGGGTTCCTAGTCTCATTTTGTAGTTAAACACACAATTTAGTACCACAAATAGATAGACTCCATGCGTTTTACTTCATTAATTAAAATATACCAATAGGACAAGTAAGGGGGAATTTACCTTGTGAGTTTAACATAACAGCATGGGTAATTGAGTGCAAAAAGGTCAAAAAGGGTAGTGGAAATGAGCAGAAAGATGGCCTGATTTGGTACCCAACATCTCCCCCCAGCAGCGTACTGCAAGTCCTCATGCAGTACTTCGCTTTCGCAAATCTAGGTTCCATAAATTGTATGTTTCATGAAGCTGGGGAAGATCATATTCTGCAGCCATTTTTGTCCCTGGAACTTTAAAACCGTCTGAGAGGACAATTTCCTTCCACCAATCCGTCGGGACATGATAAGCTGGAGTATAATCTTCTGTAGGCAACCAGAGAACAGGGAACTGAAATCAGAGCCCCATCGACTGGGACCCACATGTTTGGACACATGCCACATACTTGGGCACCCTAGTAAGTACACGTGCTAAATTTGGTGCCCCAAAAGGTTCTCTCTCCCAGACAGCTGTTGGTGACATCATCCACCTCCTCTGGCAGCAACTAAGGGCCTCTTTTTGAAATGTGGTGAGTTGGTTGACACAAAGGTCAAGACACCATTTTTGTGTCCTCAACATTATATCTATGTTTTCCCCAATCCCTAGAAAGTTCTTGTGCTTATTGAACATTGTGTTTGACCTCTCATGTTCCCCTCTTACTATAAATGGCTTTGTAACATGATTGGATTCAAAAGTGTTACTAGCCTTCTGCTAGTGAATTTGATTAAAAGCATAAGAAGTGAGGGTCCTTAAATGAATGTCCCGCACATAAGGGACTGGGTTAAATCTCTGTTCAGCCACAGTAAGTACCCGTGCAAGTACAATTCACACATCAGATGTTGCGTAGGTATGTCGTGACTCCTCAAAATCCAGAGGAATTTCACACCGTCCTCCATCTCATAACTGACCTTATTCTTAAATTAGACTTTCCATGCAAAATAAAAGGAAACATTCATGCACAAATAAGGAATAACACGAAGCAAGGGGATGACATGCCATAACCTCTTGCACCAGCTCAAACATCTACTCCTTGTTGGCCTTCATCTCTGCCACTTTCTCCTCTAGATGCTCCGTCTTGAGTTGTTGTTTTGCATGCCATAACCTCATCACATCCATACGCTCCACATATCCAAAAATTGTTGTGGAGGCCCTTTCCTCAGTCCTTTTAATTTCATTTTTATATTGGGTTGCAGTAGATTTCCAGGACTGAATTTCAGTTGTTAGGGCATACTCCCACTCTTCAAACAATTGGTTGATTGGGTCTATCTCAGTGTCGGCAGAGGTCATGACTATCCGGTCTACTTGGGTTTTTGCGTCAACCCGGATAGTTTTGGCCTTACTGGCTTGCCATTTGTGCTTCTTTAGTTGTTTTTGCATTTTATGCACCTTCTTTCTGAACTTCCTCACTTCCATTTTGCGCTGCATCGTTTCCTTAAACTGCAGCTAATACTTTTGTTTCATTGGAAGCCTTCGTTGTTCGCATAGCTCTATCCACTCTTGCTTGACTAATATTTCCTCAACTAGAGGTAAATTCCTTGAGAGATCTTCTGCTGTGTTGACTGGGGGATTTTCCTTCCCTACTCGCTCCTCTCTACTTATTTCATGCTTAACAACCCCCTCGCCTGGTTGCATCGTTAGCTCAGTCATTAGGACCATTTCACTTGGTCCCTCCCTTTCGCCAACAATGCTCTCCTCTTCGTGCACACGCACCGCAACTGGTGATGTGCTGGCGAGACATTCTCCCATTGCTGTGTCTGTTGGAATTCCTCCCAGTTCTCTACCCTCCAGACTTTCTTTTCTCCTCTCCTGATCCAAGGCACCCGCCACATGAGTGGTTTCCAATCTGTAAGCTTGTGGCCTCTGTAATAGATTCAGAGCAACCGGGATTGCAAAATCTTCTTTTTCTCCCCATCGAGGAGAACGAGTTACCCTCGCTCCTCTAGGAATCGAGGTAGAGAAAGGTGACTGGGGTGCATCTTCTACAATTGGCCCCGAAGTTGACACCGGCTCTTGTGGTATAGTGTCAACCTTGCGCCCTGGTTTTTCTACTGCTTCCCTGATGGGTCCCACAGTTTCCTCAACTCTGGGCCCTTCTTGTCTTTGTCCTTCCTCTTGTCTGAGTTCCATGGTTAGAGTGGTCATGACCTCCTCTTCAACTAAATTTTCCTCCTTCATTACCTCCATGGTGGCAAGAGATCCCTGTGGGGTTCCTTCGGTCACCACATCAACTGCTTCACCCACACTGGCCTATTGTGGGTCTGTTCCCATGACTGCCGTAGCATCCACTTGCTCCGCTAGTTCCACAGGTGAAGCTAGTTCTTGTGGTACAACCTCGTTCATGGTACTAGCGGGCCTTTCCGCATCAGCCCCTATGTCTGCCATTGCCTCCATACTTTCTACTTGATCTTGGGGAGCTACCTCATCCCCCAATTCCTCTGTTTCCATCTCCATTTCCTCTAGTTCCTCCTTATCGACATAGTCATCTTCGATAGGATCCTCCTCCATAACTTTGGATTCTTCTGCCCTAGTTGCCATAACAACTGCTTTCTATTCCTCCGTGGAGTCCTGAAACACCTCCCATGGAATTAAAATCTATTTAATGGCATTCATTATTAGCAGCGGAACCAACCCATGATGAGTAATGACCGCCAATACCTATCGAGCCCCTTGAGCTGAATGTTCCATTGAATGAAGGCTCCTTAGCAGGAAGTAGGGCACATTCATGGAGAAAGCTTCTACCTATGGAAATCTCAGATGAGCTAATATGCGGAGGTGATATTTGAATACTGAGGAATACCTACCCTCGCATGTCATATATTTGATGACAAATTCTGCTACTTGCCCCCATGGATATGGTAGGGAATTTCTGTCATACCCCCTGCCTTTCTGTGCTATACTCTCTTCGGCTTGAAGGAAGGCCTCGAGGTATTTTGAAAGGGTAGCTCTTCTCACAAACCATTGTTCCCCAACTTGAGGAAGCCCTACTGACTTCTACAATGATTTCTTTTGTTACATGGATCTCCACTCTACGAACCTATGAGCCTTCTTCCCCCAAGTTCAGTGTGAGTTCCACTATCAATTCTTCATTAAACCTCCTCAACCTATCAAAATACACATCCCATCCTGTGTTCTGAAAAACTTGCCATACCTCCCGATTACTCTGAACTACCCTTGTGCTCTTAGGTTCATGTCGAATTGATTGGCCACCCATTATTGCAAGGTGGAATCATCACATCAACTGCAGTTGGTTGGCCGGGGAGAGTGACAAGTCTCCAAACCGTTGGAGATTGAAATAATGTCATGGTTGATTTGGGGAAGATGGGACAAATAGTACTGGTACGTATGACAATAATGACAAACCCAGTACTCGTACGCTCGGACATCATGGCAAGTTAAGATGGTACTAAGGTGTGTTTTGAAAATTAAATGCAACGTGTGGGGAAGATGACTGATATGACCTGGTGCATACGAATCCGCATCCCAATGTTTTTCAAAATATGATAATGGTGTACCGAAATCATCATATTTAGTTGAGCAGGATTATGTGCACTAAATGTTTTTCATGGTACGTCGTCATTTCTTATGACGGTTCCCCCCCCCAACTTAATGACGGCCGTCCTCGACATGTTTATTTGTCCTTTTTGGAATATTTAATTAAATCCATAAAACAACAGAGACGTACCTGCGAACTTACCTGACAGAGTGACAGCACAGTGTGTAGCAGCAACTTGAGTGGCAGCTGAGTAACAGCAACAGTGAGTAACATCTTCTCTGAAGTAGCGAAACAGTGAGTAGCAGCAATAGTGAGTAACAACAACAGTGAGTAACAGTTGCTCTGAAGTAGAAAACACAGTGAGTAGCAGTAAGAATGAGTGTTACAGTTGTGGAGTAAAGCAGTTACAGTGTAACAACAAGTGCGTAGTAACAGTAGTTACGGTGTAACAACATTTGTGGAGTAACAATAGCTATGGTGTTACGACAGTTATGGAGTAACAACAGTTATGGTGTAACGGTAGGTGCGAAGTAACAGCAGCTACGGTGTAGCGGCAGTTCCGGAGTAACAACAGCGATGGTGTGTCAGCAGTTATGGAGTAACAACCTCGGAGGAGTAACAACAACTACGGTGTAACGAAAGTTGCAGAGTAAGAACAGCTACGGTGTAACAGTAGTTATGGAGTAACAGTAGCTATGATGTAACAGTAGTTATGGAGTAACAGCAGCTACGATGTAGCAGTGCGGAGTAACAGTAGCTATGGTGTAACAACAGTTATAGAGTATCAGCCCTGGCGGAGTAACAACAGCTACGGTGTAATGGCAGTTGTGGAGTAACCACAGCTACGGTGTAACAACAGTTATGGAGTAACAACAACTACAGTGTAACGACAGTTGCAGAGTAACAACAGCTACGGTGTAACAACAGTTATGGAGTAACAACAACAATGGTGTAACGGTAGTTACAGAGTAACAACAGCTACGGTGTGACGACTCTTAATGACTGATAAAATGACAGTGTCGGGTGTTGCATTTCTCCTCACCATATTTTCTTTGTTGTTACTGGAAAAGATAAACAAGCAA
>APFE031041944.1:29229-53899 GCA_000404065.3 Pinus taeda
ATCATATGAAGAAGAAATAATTTTAACAAAAGCATCTTTAGAGGTTGGATGTTGATATAATTTAAGACGGTGTCTATTTACCAAGAACGAAGTATGGTTTTCATCTATTGTACTTAGTCTAACCATTCCATTGTTGAACACTGCATCCACTTGATATGGGCCCATCCAACGAGTGCAAAGCTTGCCTTTGAAATCCTTAAATCTGGAGTCCTACAATAACGCCTAGACCCCCACCTGAAACACCTTGGTTTTGATGAATTTATCATGCCATTTCATTCTCTGCTGTTGAACAACAGTAGTTTTCTGGACAGCCACTGCTCAAATCTCGTCCAACTCATTCAACTGTTCGAGTCAGTGTTTCTAGGCTTCTGATAAATCTAGGCCTACCTCCAGAGCTATTCTGAGTGTACTAATCTCAAATTCGACTGGAAGCAAGGGGGATTTTCCATAGACTAGTTCATATGGAGAAAACCCTGTTGTATTCCACCATGTTGTTCTATATGCCCATAGAGCTTCTAGGAGTTTCTGTGCCCAATCCTGACGATGGCTTGCTACTGCCTTTGTCAATATATTTTCCAATACCTTATTTGTGCTTTCTACCTATCCATTCGCTTAGGGATGATAGGGGGTTGTCACCCTATGTTTGACCCCATATTTCTGCATTAGCTTTTCTATCATATGAGAAGTAAACTGTGATCCACCATCTGATACAATCTCTCTTGGAGTCCCGTACCTGGAAAAAATTTCTTCAAAAAGGAAGTCTGCCACCACTTGCTCTATTGCTCTCGTGACTACCTTGGCTTCCACCCATTTAGTTACATAGTTGGCACGGACCAAGATGTAAGCCTTTTGATGCGAAGGTGGGTTGAAGGGACCAATGAAATCAATGGCCCATTTCTTGAATGGTTCAAGGACTATCTAGGGCTGTAGGGGCATTTCATCTGCTTTCCCAGGTTGTCCCATCCGTTGACAGCTATCTCACCTCTGCACGTAATCCCGAGCATCACAAAAGATGGAGGGCCAGTAATATCCCATTTGCACCACTTTATGACCTATTCTTTTGTCTACAAAGTGTCCCCCATAGGGTCTAACGTGTGCAGCTTTTAATATCTCGATAATATCATTTCCTGCTACACAATGTCGAATCTGCTGATCCACTCCCGTATGGAAGAGATATCCTACCAGCCATGAATATCCGGTACTCTGGTGAATGATATTCCTTTCCTCCTTATAGGACAGATGATGAGGCACTTTACTTGTAGCCAAATAATTAACAATATCTGCATACCACGAAGTGTTAGCAGAAACTACAAAAAGATGCTCATCTGAAAAATCATCTTCAATTGGTGTTTCGTTACCATCATGTTCTATCCTAGATAAAAAAATCTGTGACCACATTGTCTTTACCTGGTTTATCTATTATAGTGATATCAAATTCCTATAGTAGCAACAACCATCTTGTAATTCGACCAGGGGTAACAGGTTTATTCATTAAATACCTGATGGCCACATGATCAGTGTGCACAAAAATAGGATACCCAGTAATGTAGTGTCGGAACTTGTTGATGGCATAAACGACAACAAGAAATTCTTTCTCAGTCACTATGTAGTTTAATTCAGTAGAAGCCAAATTTTTACTAACATAGTAGACTGCGCAAGGTACTTTATCCTCTTGTTATCCTAACACTACACCAATTGTTGTCTAAGAGGCATCCATATGAATGTGGAACGGTAATGCCCAGTTAGGTCCTCTAAGGATCAGAGCACTACAAACTAATTCTTTAATTTTTATAAACGATGCATCACAGTCTTTTGTCCATACAAATTCTGAATCCTTCGTTAGTAATTGAAACAGTAGGTGTGCTACTTTTGCAAAATTTTCTATGAAACGTCTATAATAACTAGCACAACCAATGAAATTGCGTACCTGTGTGACCGTTTTAGGTGTTGGAAAGTGCAGAATTACCTGTATCTTTGTTGGATCTATTCTAATTCCTTCAGCTGAGAGTAAATGTCCCAGAACAATTCCTTCTTCCATCATCATGTGACATTTCACTGTACTCAGAGAGACACGTGCTTGTATACACCTTGCGAGAACTTTTTTCAGATTTTCAATCCTACCATGAACAAGTCCCCATATGGAGTAAAGTCATCCATATAGATCTTGACACTGTCATTTATCAAGTTGAAGAAGATTCCCAGAATTTCCCTCTGGAATGTCACAGGAGCATTACACAGGCCAAAAGGAGGGACACAGTATGCAAATGTCCCCCAGGGGCATGTGAACATGGTCTTGTCCTCAGGAGCAATATAGATCTGGTTGTATCCACTAAACCCATCTAGAAAAGAGAAATACTTCTTACCAGCCAATGTGTCCAACACTTTATCAATAAACGGCAAGGGAAAGTGGTCTTTCTGCGTCGCCTTATTCAACTCTCGATAATCTACGCATATCCGCCATTTGCCATTCTTTTTGGGGACCATTACCAGTGGTGAGACCCATTGGCTGTCTGAGATTGGTTAGATGAAACCCACATCCAGTAACTTCTGAAGTTCCTCTTTCACCACATTCCTCAATGTCGAGTTCATTCTCCTTTGAGGTTGTCTTATAGGATGACAATCCTCCTTGATGTATATGTGATGGGTGCATAAGTTAGTCAGGATTCCCTTCATATCTGCATAATCCCAGGCGAAGGCCTCCTTATGTTTCCGCAGAACATCTATAAGCTTCTCCTTCTGAGATTCTGATAGGTTCGAATTAATGTTCAAGGTTTTCCCAGGTTCCAATTCCACTTGTATACTTTCATGAGGTGCATCAGCAGGTGGTTCCTCTAATCCTTCCGCTGTTTCCATAGTTTCTTGAGTCTCACAGCTTAGGGTGGATTCTAGGATCTACTGGTTTGATTCCGAAACAGAACGAGGATCATCCATGAAGGAAGTGATCACATCGTCTTCTGATCCCATTTTCAATTGTAGGGCCTGTCCGATAGTAAGGACGGGTCTCACTTCTTCCTCTTCCATTACATCCTCCACTACAGATACAACCTTCTTACTGCCTGTTGGTTTTATAGATGATTTGGTTCTGCAGGTGGATATAACACTAAATTCTTAGTGTTATGCCCATTAGAAATGACCATATTCCCTGAGCGGCACCGAATGTAAGCATCTACAGTGACCAGCCATGGCCTATCCGAAATTATGGGATGACCGCCCACTGAAGATTGTGTATATAATACCAGGAAGTCTATGGGGTAATGCCATGAGTCTACTGAAATTGTCACATCCTCCAACTTTCCTACAGGTTTGACTGTAGATCTATCTACTAATTCCAGTACTATAGGTGTATGCTTTAAATTACGAAATCCTAAGACATGCATAGTTTCAGTAGTGATGACATTGATGGTAGCTCCCTGGTCTACTAACACATTTGGAATCTATACCCCATTAATCTGTACTGTCAAGATCGAGTTCCCTGGATCTCCATATTTCACTGGCATTGATTTTCCCATCATAAAATCCGACAATTTTCCCATAACATGTATAGTAAGGGTATCTTTAATTTTCTTGGCAGGTTTCTTTGAACAATATTTCCTAAGAGTTTTTACATAGATTGGCACATCCTTCATAGCTTGTAACAAGGGAATTTTAACAGATAATTTCTGCAATTCTCCTAATAAATCAAATTTAGATTGAGGACCTAGTTTACTCATGATTAATCTCTCTAGGTAAGGTGGTTCAGAGTGATGCCATTTGATAGGAGGTGTCTGGGTTCTATCGGGTTGTTTTGTCTCTTTACTGACTGGTTCTACCTCCTTACCTTCACTATCAAGTTGTTCAATGATAACTGGAGGGGGTTGGGCATTAACTGTTTGACCTGATTGCAGATTCATTTCATACAGCTCTACAGTGGAGATACTATATGAAGGCATGTTAAGAACATCAGCTTGATGAGCTCCCTTATTGTTAGGGTTAGGGTTAGGCTGCATTGGGAGCTGAGGATGCGCAGGTTGGTTACCAGGAGGCACATTAGAGGGTAGTTGAAGCTGTTGTTGGGGCATTTGCGGAGGAAATTGACCAGGAGTGTATCCTCTCCAGGTTGGAGCTCACGAGGAGCTCATACTAGCTAGGGGGTTCCACTGCTGCCAAGGTGGGTACTCATATTGTGGCCACATGGGAGGGTAAGGCATGGTCTGGGGATTCATATTACAATTATTAAAATACTGAGATGGATCCAAGTACATACCTTGATTTCCCATCGGTGGTCGAGGCGGCCATGGCTTCTGAGATCCCATGAGGTACAGCTGCTCGGTGTCCTCCCCCGTTCCTTGAAATACTGCTTTCAAGCCTGGTAAGGAAGGGCATGAGCTTTTCACATGATTGAGCTCGCAGATCGCACATTCCTCTATGGAATTCAATGGACATTCCCTCTCCGGATGCTTCCTTCTGCACTTCAGGAAAAATACTACCATAGCCCTGTCCAGCTCTAGCTGCTTTTGTTTTACTTGCAAGGTGTTCATTTGTTCTGATAGGGTACTGAGGATATCTGTTCTCAGGTTATCTAGAAAATTCTTGATTTCTGCTTTTGTAATGCCCCCACGAGGTCCCTTTATTGAACGAACCCCCTGCTTGTTTCTAGCAAGCCCCCTTAAGCACTGAATACATAATTTGCAAATATCTTCGAACTTCTCCTTGGAAATATCTCCCTTCCCCACAATATTGAGTAGTTCCATCGAGTCTTCTCGAGGGATCGAAGGAGGATAATCTTTAGTATGTCCTTATCTAGGTCTGAATGACTCGACCTCTATAAGGTGTAGTTAAACCTTTCCACACAATCTTCCAAGCTTTCATCTTCTTTCTGTGTGAACTTGAAAAGTTCCTCCTTAATGTTCCGAGATTTATAGTAATCCTGGTATTTCTCCAGGAAAGCCATCTGCATATCTTCCCATGTAGAAATGGATTTTCATCCAAGGTCCATGAACCATCATAGAGCCGTCCCTTTTAGAGTGGAAGGGAAAATCTTCAGCTTCTGGGCATGCATTGTGTAGTCATACCCCCAACATACTATATCAAACACAAATAAAAGTGTGTCGGGGTCTTCAGAGATAAGCCCATGGAAAGTTTGTAAACCTACCAATGGAATAGGCTTTATAGGTGCATTGGTTCCCAGATCTCCAATAGGGAAATTGATGGTGGAGTTTGTAGGAGCCATGAATATTTTCCAATAATCACTGGGGATCTCAACAGGCTCTGCAGAGGATGCCTGAGGATTCTTTATTACCGGGATTCGAGCTACTTTGGTAGCACTTCCCTGGTCTCTTGGTGATGTAAATATCTCCTCGTCTCTTTCTCCTATGGCCTGATGGCTTGATCCTTTGGCTGCAACTCCCTTTCCCTTAATAGAATGGTATGATTCTACCAATGCTCTACTTGCAACTTCCTCTTCTGCTAACACCAACTCAAGATTCTTTGAATCAGGTCCACTGCTAGATGCTTCCTCCACGGTCAGAGGGACCTGCTGTGTTGAGTCACCATAGAATGTCGCAGCCGATATTGGATGTTCCACTGATTGTCCTTCTGACTTCACCCTTCTTGCTCCTGGTCTCATAGCTACGTGAGAGGATGCTTCAGATTCAGCCTTTGCTATGATCTATTGTATATAGGTTTTTCTTCCCAGGTCTGGTCTTCACCTCCTTGGGGCTCTCCCTCTGCCCCTTTTATTGGGTTTTTTGTTCATACAAAAGTTGGATTGATGGGGGGTTTCCGTATGAACCTATGATACTCAACCCTGGAGTAAGGTGTCAAAAGACCGTTCCTTCCCCAGGATGAAAGAACTCACAAAAAGAAAGGCAGCTATAGAAAAACCTAGGGTTTCAAGCTTGGAGTAGGGCATCAAAAGACTCCTCCCTCCCCAGGAAGAAGAACCAAAAACAATCAAAAACCACGGAAAACCCTAATTTTCCCATATCTAAAGGAGGGTGAAAGAAATTGTCCCTCCCCAAGGTAAAAGCTAGGGATTTCCCAAAGAGAAAGCACACACAGGTTAAGAAAAACAATTCTAGCTCAAGGCCTGGAGCAGGGCATCAAAGGACTCCTCCCTCCCCTAGATAAGAGAATGGCCCAAAATAATCAGAAAAACAAAAAAAATAAAAAGAGTACCTACGCTCAGGACCTAAAGTAGAGTGATAAAACTCGTTCTCTCCCTAGGACAAGAGATTGACCCTCTTGTCAATCTGGATCGTTGTTGCACCTTGTTAGCCTCCCCGGCAATGGTGCCAAAATGTTGGTGTCCAGGTAGGGGTGATTTATCTACTTGATTCTGACATTAATCTTATCAATCCGGGTGTGTATCCTTTCAAGGCAACGCGCAAGGTATATGCAGGGGTAGATGTGTAATCTTCCCAACCAAGGTTTCATGGGTTAAGATTCAAAACATAAATGCAAGATTAACCATTTACAAAACTTCAGAAATAATCATAAACAATAAAGAACTGTAACAACACACATAAACTGATAAATCACATACACACAAAGACGCAGCACCTGATCAGAAGAGCGGACCCAGCTCTATGATCAAGGCTGCGTTAGGCACGAAAATAATTAGAACAACAAAATGGATGATCTTTTATTACTTGATAACAGAATTTTACAATACTGATGGGTGAACCCCCATTCACAGGATCAACCTACAATTTATACACAACAAGGGAGATTAACAAATCTCCCGAAAACATAGCAACTGCAGATACAGAGATATACATTGGTTGAAACGGTATCATCATCAGATGTATGAGATAGCAAGAAGGCATAAGATTAGTTCAGGGAGCCTGTTCCCTAAACTGTGCAACCTCATGTTGATCGGTCGTTGCCAGTTTTGTTGCAGTATGCCATGTTGAGGGTTCTTGGTCTCATGTTGCGATCAAACACACAATTTAGTACTACAAATAGATAGACTCCGTGCTTTTTACTTCATTAATTAAAATATACCAATAAGACAAGTAAGGGGGAATTTACCTTGTGAGTTTAACATAACAGCATGGGTAAATGAGTGCAAAAAGGTCAAAAAGGGTAGTGGAAATGGGCAGAAAGATGGCCCGATTTGGTACCCAACAAATATTCAATTCAAATTGGTTGAGAAAGGAGATATTTCTCCTTATCTTCCAACTCAATTATAATTTTCTTGATAATAATAATAATAATAAAAGTATAAGCATGAAAACCAACACAGTTGGCATGTTTATACAGAAAATCTTAACTGAAAACGAAGAGTTCTTGGTGGTTTAGATTTTCATGATTCCCTTATCTCTTTCCCATTTCTTTTTATCCCTGTTTTCCTTCTAATAATGTTTCAGATTGCAAGCAACACTTCTAAGGATCAACCTTCTTCAATTTCCACTAGAAAGAAGCAACAACAAAGATTCTCTTCTAATCAACAAAAAAATTGGAGAACAGTCAATAACTATGGAATCAATAACATTTTGCAGCTAATATCTAATTCCATAGTTGATATCAATTCCTACACCTAGATCAGTCTACGCTCAGAAAAAATAATAAAGAACCGACAACAAAGGTCATTACAAACATGATGAAGTATGTAGGGTGTTGAATTATTTTTCATTTCAGGAACATTAAGACTTTAAATTCATGGGATGATAATATTATTGAGAAATTAAAAGAACTCATAGAACTTCCTTATATTATACTTCTACATCATAACCATTATAACCATATTCTATCATAATATCCTAACCTGTCACCTCAAATATCTTCAAAATTGCCTAAATTGAAACGATCCTATGAAATCATATTTTAAAATCGTGACAATCACGTGAAATAAGTTAGTCCTATTATGAATTGAATACCCCGTGAGCTTCTTATTTCACCATCACTCAACCCATGTTTCATACCCTTCACCATCTAGCTCTGTCAACCATTATTCCTATTAGCCTCCATGGCCTTTGTTGAAAAGAGACAATACAAGACCAAAACTTCTCCCCACCATGGGTTTCATTGTTCGATCATAGCCCAATGGAGTCAAATTTCTTTAGGAATATCCTTGAGTAAGAGAAACTTGGCAGAAGGTGGTCTAGCTCAAGTTCTTTGAGAAGTTACATAGGCACAAGACAAAGGTTACCAAATATTTTTCACGAGATTTTGATGAGGTAGAGGTAGAAATTAGTGACATCAAACTTATACTTACATAATCAATAGTGGAAAAAGCTACAAAATTTCCCAAAAACAGAGAAAGTTGGTTCAAAAACAGGAAAATAAAGGAGAATGAACGGAGAACCTTCCTTAGAAACCCAGGTATGGACATTTCTATTTTCAAAAAGGGAATTCCAGTAACAACATTGAAAAGTAAATGGAGGAATTAATTGCTAGCCATTCAGAAGTTCTTAACGTGTGAAGTGAAGTTTGGAACCACACTCTTTTACCATGTCCGACTTTTGATGCATTTCATTGATGGAAATGAGATAAATTTTCCATAGCTCTTACGTTGTAGTCTTAAGAAGATGGCCTCTAGTGTGCAACAAGAATCCAAAACCCTTGACAACACTCAATATAATCATGGGCTCATTAAAATTTTCATAAAAGCACACTGAGAAGCCAAAGGAGATAATTGTTAGAGATTTCTAGTCCATAACCATTTTGTAGAAGCCCAAGAGGAGGAAATTACTATATAAGTCAAAAGAAACTGACAAAAAATGCTCTCAAGCCTTAAATTTAAGGATGTAAGTGAAAACGAGGGTTCATCTCTTAATGAATAAGAGGAATTAGAAGACCTGCTTGAAGATGACACTCCTCTTTCTCAGTTTCTGGAAAATATTAAACAAAAAAAAGGAAAAGAACATGTTAGAAAAAATAAATCCATTTCAAGTGTCAAGCCACCTAAAGAAAAAGATGGAAAACCAGAGGATAAGAAATAGGGAAGAACCAACAAAAGGAAAAACATCCAAAACACTGAGGAATCAGGGGTAAAATTGAGAAGAAGTAGATGAATTTTGATACTCTCGAGTGCACGGTCTCTAAAAGTAGCTGATCTTGAAGACAAATATCATAGAAAACCACCTCAGACTCTGAGTCTCATAAGGAAGACACCATATATTGATCCAATGCAACAACAAATTTTTGATTATGTGGAATATTTGGAACAAAGAGCACAACAAAAGGTAACTTCTCCTTCTCAGAATCAAGAAGATATTTTTAATGAAGAAATTCCTCTGTCAAGTAATATTCCCGAGGAATAATAGAGAATTGAAAATGTTTTGAAGAAAGACATATATGAGTTAGATTTACTGAACAAACATCTCAAACAAAAACATGAGGCAATAAAGGTACAAAATGAAATCTTGAGGACTCAGAACGAAAATATAATTTTACATTTGTGCCACTGGTATAAAAAGAACAAGAAACACAAAGAAAACAGTGGATTCCTCCGAAACAAAGTCAAAGTGTTATAGAGAAAAATTCTAATGAAGAAACCAAGGGAGTATTTAGTATCAAGAAAAGAAAGAGGAGCACTAGTTTGGATGTCCTAGCTCAAGGTTTAGAAATAGTACATTGAATGAAGGACTAGAAAGATTTTGAAATTTTGATGCATGAGGACATGAAAAACATTCTATGTGGAGGAATGTTGAAGTTTGAAATTTTCCTCTTTTGGGTAAACCTTTTTCCTTTCGTTCCACCCTTTTCCATAATAATGTTTTTGTTGTTTCAAGCTAAAAGGTCCCCCTAAACATGCTCAAATCTCCAAAAGGGTATTTATCATCCATGATTTATAATATGTTGTTTCTTTGTGAAATTTAATCTAAATATTCCTACAGCTACCAAATCTCATTCATTTTGCAACTAGCCAAGAATTATGTAACTATCTCCATGGTTATATGAGTTCTAGTGCACCAAAGGATGAATAAAAGGTACCAATGGATGGAAAATGGTCAACATGTGGATATCCACTTGTCTTGTTGATCTAGAAAATTACATGGTTTGAGAGATTTGGAAGTCAAACCAGAAGTCAACTCTAGTTATGTCACTCCAGCGATAAGGAAAATTTGAAGGTGGTTCATGGTGGGATCTAGCAAGCGTGGAAATGATTGAGAAACCTTTGAAACTGATGTGCTCGATCAAATCCCTCATGATCTAATATTTCAGTAGAAAATCATGAGATGAATTACTTTCATCTTGATTTTAATTCTTAGATGTTATATTAGTCAAGTTACCTCTCAACTTAGGACTCTTGAAACCGTTATTCTATAAGGATGTATAAAAAGACCTGAGGCGAAGCTAGAGATAGTATTTCTCATTATTAATTGTTTCAATCTATTTGTGTTGAACACTTTTGCGATTAATATAAATTCTCTGTTTGTAAGGAAATGTGTGGCTAAGTGATTTAATATCTAATTATAAACGTTCTGTTAATAGGAGGCCCCCTTGGAGAGTTGTAAGAGTAGATTAGATTTTTATTATTCTTATTATAATTTGTTTGATAAATAGTTTTCTTCCATCGTAGTTTGTTGATGCATTTTGTTGATCAATTCCTAGTTTAATTTTAGTGTTTGAAAACAAGCAGTGCACTCATAAAAATACAAAATATTTGGTTTCAATAGTTCATTTCATTCAACACTTTCATTCCATAGTTTAGTTAATTTTGTTAAGAATTTCCATGAATGATAAATGGAGAAGTTTTGGATAACCACTACGCACACTAGTAATCCTTTGAAGTTACGAATCAATTTTATATTTTGTTGAAGAAGTCTAGTTTCAATTTCTTCTTTTCTGCAAGTAGACTTAGAATTTCCTTTCTGCAAGTAGAACTACAACTTCTTTCCTGCAAGTAAAAATATAATTTCTTTCCTGCAAGTAGAACTATAATTTATTTCCAAAGTTAGAATTTCTTTTGTGCAAGTAGACTTAAAATTAATTTTCCACAACTGGAGTTTATGATTTTGAATTCATATGCTAAAGTCTCAGTTCAAGTCCTAGTCTTATTTTGCTTTGAAGTGATTTTAATGGAAAGAATATGTGTGGAAACATTTTGATTCAATCTGTTCTACTTCAAAATCACATGGGTAAATAGCTTCATAAATAGCACATGGGTAAATACATTAACAAAAGGATATTGAGAAGATAGAGTTTGAGCTAAAGGAGGAATAATTACACTCTGTAGTAGAATAAGAATCAAAAGATGAAGACCCACAAACTCCAACCATGAGAAGATCAATTCAAGAAAGAAGGGAGCGAGAAAGGAATAGTCCATATGATTTCTATTCAAATTTTGCTTTAGCTATTACTGATGATGATCCTAGAACTATTATGGAGGTAGTAGATTCAAAGGATGGTAAATTCTTGAAAGAGGCCATGGTTGATGAAATGGCATCTTTGGAAAAAGATGAGGCCTGGGATATGGAGGATTTTCCCTCTGGAAGGAAACCCAATGGAAGAAAATGGGTGTTTAAGAAGAAGATGAATGTAGAAGGTGAGGTGGTGAAAAACAAAGCTTGGTTGGTAGAAAAAGGTTATTCCCAAGTGCCAAAATTTATTTCGGTGATATTGTTTTCTCTTGTTTCCAAGGTAGCTTCTATTAGATTAATTTTATCTATTGATGTTTCTTTTTATTTTGAAGTAGAACAAATGGCACATGGGTAAATAGCTTCACGTGTGGGGATAGTAATGGAAAGAATATAACACATACCCAACATTAACCATGGATTGACTAAGCCGGTTAATGAAACACACATGTATGGTGGTGTGTTCACAAAATACATAAGTGAACCCACAAGTTGTCTATAAATAGTAGCCTTCACTACCTCACCTGAAGCAGCATCTTCCTTCCTCCAATCACCTACTAGAGGAGTCTCCATGGGTTTGTTTCTCTCCATTTGGAACTTCTTCAGTATCATGTTGGCATACTTTCCTTGAGAGACAAAATGTTCCCCATCTCCTTTCCATACTTCCATACCAAGAAAGTAATGTATGAGCTCTAGGTCCTTCATTTTGAATTCTCTTGCGAGATCCTCTTTGCAAGATTTTAGTAGTTTCTCATCACTTGTTTGAATCAAATCATCGGCATATAATAATATAATCAAGAATTTACCTTCAACCACCATATGGTAAAGGTTCACATCTACTTCACTTTCAGTGAAGCACAACCCAGAAAGATAGCTGTCAATCCTGCTGTACCAAGCACATGTTTCTTGTTTTAGTCCATACAATGCTTTCTTGAGTTTGCACACATTCGACTCTCTATTTGAGGTCTCAAATCCTTTTGGATGCTCAATATACACCTCTTTCTCAATCATGTCATTGAGGAATGTTGTATTCACATCCATCTAATGTACCTTCCATCCCATATGCATTGATAATGCTAGAATAGATATGATTGAAGAGTACCTTGCTACTGGAGCAAATGTATCCTTGTAATCAATTCCCTCCACCTTAGAGAACCATTTGGCCACAAATCTGGCCTTGTGTTTCTCCACACTCACATCTGTTGTTTTTTTTACCTTGTAAGGCCATCTGGAAATCACCGTTGACTTGTCTGTTGGTCTTGGTACCAATTCCCAAACATTGTTTCTGATAATGGAGTCATACTCCTCAACCATGGCATCAGCCCATACTGGTTGTTGCACTACTTTCTCAAATGAGGATGGCTCAACCTCTACACTCTCTCTCATCATAGCCATGTAGCCAGGGTACCTATCTGATGATTTTCTCTACCTGCGTTGTGATGTGGGAACTCCCACATTCTCTTTATCATCATGCATCAATCTTCCAGCCTATATGGTGCATTTCCTTCAACCTCTAGACATCTCTACATGAGTGGGTGCTTCCAATCTCTTCTCCTTTTCATGTGGCTACTCCACATCATCCTAAAGTTCCTTCTTTGGAGCTAAAAGATCCTCATTTGCATGTAACTTAAGCTCCCTCTCAAGGGAACATCTCATGGCCTTCTCTTCATCAAACTTCACATCTCTATGAACCATTGTCATCCTATTAGATGGAAGGTACACACAATAGTTGTGAGGTGTATCATTGTACCCCACAAATATTCCCAACTTAGTTGTTGGTTCTATTTTTTTAATGCATCCTTGGTAACATGATACTAGACTAATGAACCAAAGATCTTGAAGTGTGCCACATCTAGTTTCTTACCTGAAAAATATTCTTCTAGTGTACTCATCTCGAGAATTCAATGAGGGCTTCTATTATGAAAATAAACAATTGTATTGCATGCTTTAGTCCACAATTGCAATAGTAGGTCCTGATCATGTAATATCGCCCATGCAACTCCCACAATACTTCTACTTTTCCTTTCAGCCACCCCTTTATACTGTGAGTTATGAGGTGTTATTAACTTACGTCGAATTTCTTCTGATGTAAAGAAGTTATTGAATTCATTTGACACATATTCTCCATCGTTATCGCTTCTTACAGCTCTAACTTTCCTGCCAATATCTTTCTCAACAAGTGCTTTAAATTCACAAAATTTAACGAATGTCTGATTTTTCTTTTGCATGAAGAAAATCCAGCACTTATGAGAAAAATCTTCAACAAATATTAAATAATACATGTGCTTGGTCGTGGATGTTGTCGAGAATAGTCCACCCACATCTGAGTGAAACCTATCAAGGATCGCTTGCGCTAGAATGTCTTTATCATGAAAAGAAGTTTTGGTGTACTTCCCCAATGTACACCATTTTCATGTGTCTCTTTTCTCTAGTGTAACCTTGGTAATTCTAGTAGAAATTTGTTGCATGATCATCAAATCTCCATTGTGCAAGTGCCCCAATCCTCTATGCTACAACTCACCGATGTCTCAGCTTTGTACCTTCTCTACTTTTGTGCTCAAAGAAACACAGTCTTCTACATCCAATTTGTAGAGGTTCTTCACATGAAACCTAATTCGCTTCACGTGTCGTGAGGCTATGTGATGAAGGAAATCCTTTCCCTTGCTAAATATCACATCGTAGCCACTACCATCCAACATGGCAACTGCAACCAAATTCTTCTTCAAACCCAGAACATACATAACATCTATTAATGTGAGAGGAGAACTAGACTCCCTCTTAAAGGTAACAATACTGATGTTGGTAGCACTATACCTCCCATCATCTCCCATCTCGATGTGCATCTAGAGGTCCTTCTCCTCCAAGTCACTGAAGAACTCTTTATTGTCGGTCATATGGAATGAGGCTTGACTATCCAGGTACCACAACTACCCATCACCAATGTCACTATACAAGTAATAAGGGTGAAATCCAGTTTGAATTGTGAAGTAAGAGCTTCACCTGCTACCCCTCCTGAGGGATTCTTACCGGCGTTCTTATGAAGGCACTTTGTGGCATAGTCTTTGAGCTCGTGACAGTGAAAAAATTTAATCTTCAACATGTCCTTCTTCTTGCCGCCTTGATTGGAATCAGATTTGGAATGGGATGACTTCCCCTTCCCTTTCTTTGCCTTTCGAGCTAAGGAAAAATTCTCCTCATCATCACGCTTGGATGAGGATCCATATCTGTTGTTCTCTGAGTCTCTTCATGTACCAAGTCGGACCATAATCGCTCCCACTCTAGCTGCTTCTCCCTCGGATCAACTAAGTCCTTGTAGCTCTTCCAGCTCTTGGGAAGGCCTATAAGTGCTAGGCTCACTAAATCGTCTTCAGCAACTATAACACCGACACTTCCAAGCTCATCTTGACATTGGATGAACTTGGTCAAGTACTTCAGTATTGTGTTTCCCTTCTCCATCTTGATTTGTACGAGCTTGTTCTTTAGTGTCAGCTTCCTATGGTCACTATTGTTTTGAAACAGGCCTACCAATGCCTTCCACATTGCAAATTGATTTTCCTTACCGTGGAGGTTCGAGACGGTATGATCTAGAAATCCTTCTAGGATAATCCTTCTCACCTTTTCCACACACTTTCTTGACTCTGCCAGAGTTGGCTTAGTAATATCTTTGTCTATGAATTCCTTAAGCTCATTGTCTTCCAACACCTTCTCCATACTATCCTTCCAAGCAATATAGTTTGAACTACCCTCAAGGGCATATTCGAGTTTCAACCCTTAGAACGACATCCGGAAGTGTGATACTGAAAATTTGATTTCTCGTGCCAAAGACAAACTCGTATTCTGCTCTTCTATAGTGATATAAGCTCCGATACCATGTAGAAATTCCTTGTAGATTCAATACTTTGATCAAGCCCGATCAACCTCTACACTATCTCAATCTATTTCATTGCTTCACAAACTAGCTCAAGCTAATACTTAGCCAATTTTGTTGTCTGCCAAGCTCCTATTTCCTTGCACAGTTTCCTTGGGAATTAGCGCAAATTTAATTGGGAAATTCACAAATATGAATTGTGTAATCCTCTAGTTGCATGCACCACCTATACAATTCAGACTGATAGTACATTGTCCCTCAACTCCAATCTCAACTGGGTTCTTTGATGTGACATGCATGAATTAATTATGAGTGAATCTTCACTTCACTCGGTGATCAATGCTAGTTACACCCCATTACTCAATCTCCCACTAATTCCCTCAACTCCAATCTCAACTGGGTTCTTTGAGGTGACATGCATGAATTAATTATGAGTGAATCTTCACTTCACTCATTGATCAATGTTAGTTACACCCCACTACTCAATCTCCCACTAATTCCCTCAACTCCAATGTCAACTGGTTCTCTGATGTGACATGCATGAGTTAATTATGAGTGAATCTTAAGTTTACTAGTTGATCAATGATGCAATGTTGGTTACACCCCACTACTAGATCTTTCACTAATCCCTCGAGTAGTTGGAACTAGTTTAAGTGAATTTAACTCAGATAAACTGAATTAAATATTTGTAACTCAAAATAAACTCAACTAGGGCTCTTAAAAAGTAGGAGACACTCTACATGACTCTAGTTAGACTTAACTCAAATTAACTGAGTCAACTAAATCAAATTAACTTACAAGTAATCATGAGAGGTAGAATTACAATTTATTTCCTAATTTAATTCAATGACAAAATTAAATTAGGATTTTCTTGTTGCATGTTCAACAATTTTCACTTAGCACAAGTTTGATTTCATGGTCATCTAAGAAAGAACTAATTCTCTCAATATCTTCCACAAAATATATAGCCCATACTACAACATCATGCCATGCAGTATAGCTAAGAATACTTTTGAAATATTGCATATGTTGAGAAGGATCCAACTACTATCTTTTGTGACAACATTTCTGCAATCTTATTGTTAAAGAAGCATGTGTTCCACAAGGAAAAAAATCACATGGAGAGTCACTATCACTTCATCCTTGAGCGGGTTAACAATGATGACATATCACTTCACTTTTATGGATCCAGAAATCGACTAGAAATATCTTCACCAAACCATTGGGAAAAAATGTTTTTTTAATTTGAAAAAAAAAACAAATTGTTAAGAAAACAAATTGTTAACTAAAGTCAATAGTTAATTGCATGTAAACTCTTAATACACTTATACAACTAACTAATCACTCTAATTAACGGAGGAAATTACTATACGTAATCATAGACATTATCCTAAACTTCAATTAAATAACAAACGAAAACCGATGATCAAGGTAGGCTGAATAATCAATCACAAACACTCCATCTATGGTAATATTACAGAGATGGATCTATGCTCGCACAGCGCATAAATCTTCTCTCACTACTTCGCTTTTTAACGAAATTGTGTCTTCACAAGGTACTATAGAATTTCTAAACAACAAATTTATTTCTCAACACATGATAGAGTGCTAATGCACCTGTAAACTCTACAGCCAACGTCACACTTCAGACAACATCAATCTCAATAACAATATAACATGTAGACGGGTATCCTACCTATCAGGCTATCCTCTCCTTTACTTCTGCGAGGATACGTAATCACACACTGCTCTCAGGTTCTTGGACACTCTCACGAGGCAGTTAAGCTTAAATCAGATCTGATATTATTCCCATATAAATCATATATGGATCAAAACTGTGTTAAATAATTTATTAATATCAAATAATTTTACATATATATCAAATTTTCTGTTTTAAATAATATAATATACTAATCACGATAATATTTAATTAAGACAATATTTCAAACACACAACAATTTAAAGTTAACTAGTTGAATAATTTCTCTCCTATGACAACCTTTTATTGATCTTATACCAATAAGAAATACACGTTCCGAAAACAAACAATAAAATGACTTACTATGGACCATTAAACAACTACACCGTTAAATAAGATGAACATCAAATGTTGAATACTTACTTGGAAAAAGGAGAGGACTTAATCTGGGTAAGACACGTCAATGTACCATTCATTATTAATTTTGTTGCATCTCTGATCTCTTTCTGCATTCCTTCTTTCAAAGTTTGCCTTTCTGTACACTGCTTAACAACTTTATTTAAAAAATTCATTTCCTCCAGAATACTCAGACACTCCTGCTTGGTGTTATAAACATCTTGGACTCTCTTCAAACCATATGAAATTACATGAAATCCTGCAGTAACCAAGCTTGCGTTTCCTATATCTTCCAGGATTGCTTGAACGACTTTCAATGCTTCGTTAAAGGTTTGCTGAACATAAAGGAAAAGAAATTAGATTTAGTATAAATTAAAGCCGGCCTACATTATATTAGTTGCAGATATGAAATTTCACAATGAAGGTTAACGGTAACACGTACCAAGCCAGGACTATTATTGTTATTTTGCCCGGCTAACAGGAATTTCAAGAGCTCTGATAAACAATCAGGCCACTGCCGATCCTGAACAGTCGCGGGTTCTCCCTACATATATATATATTATATATATATATATATATATTTATATAGAGTGGTTGAGTGTGTTAATTAGAGAATTCACAGTTATATTCCGATGGCCAATTCACAGCTATATTCCGATGGATATGATGAATATGAAAGGTGCGTATTTACCTCGCGTATCTGATCCAAAAGTTGAGATATCTCATTTATAACACCCTCTGTATCGTTTCCGCCCTCATCTTTGAATTCTTTTTTTACAACAGGAGATGATGGGCCTCCTGTTGTAAAAGAGGAGCTCCCTTCTGCATCTTGACCAATAATGTTCTACTAAGTACTATAATGTGGACAGAAATACAAATGTTTGATATATTTTGCAGATAAAAGACCAATCCCAACCTTCGTTTGATATATTTTGCGAACAGAGGAAACGTCGTATTTTATTTGCCATCGTTCTTATCGACTCCTTCCCAAAACTGCAGAATTACGGCTTACCATATTTCCTCTCCCCCGCACAGGATAGGATGCAACAACAGATTTTGTCTTCCGTTTCTCTCCTTAAACTCGCTTTGGCAAACGATGGAACGATGTCTGGAAAATGAAATGCCAGTATGGTACAATCTCGTTACATCCAATGAATTTATAGATCTCACGAGGAGTCAACTAATGTTTCAATAGGGTAGGTTAGGGCAACCAAACCTAATATGAAAAATAGCGGTGACACCGCAGATCGGTTGTGACGATAATAACAATAGATTGGACAAAAGTTGCCCTTCACGGGTCCCACCATGGCACTATCCGATTGAATTGACATGTTTTTATTTTACTGGGATCTTATCTATTTGGTATAATTTTTTACTACATTAATATTACATATTTTATATTTAGATAAATAATCTGGTTTTTATCTATTTGGTATATCTTTTCATCGTATTAAATCTATCGCATATTTTTATACTAAATAAACAACCCTTACCATCATATTGATGTATGTACGTTTTTATATGTTACTTACTAAAAGTTTCCTCAAGATGGTTAGACACCTTGTTTTTGTGAATTGGAATTCATGTGTTATGAACATCCCCAATTGTTATTAATATGAGAATTGAAGTCTTTTTGTTTACACACTTCCCCTTTTTCAATTCACATGACTGCCATTTGATTTTTTATGTTTGGCTTTAAGAAGGATAATAATTCTATTTTATTTGTTATATGTGTAAATGCTTTTGGTTAGGTTGTAAGCTAGAATAGTTACATAATTTATGTGTGAAACTTATAGTGATATTGGGATCATATTAGTAAAATTATTTATAAATGAGTTGTTGAGTGTTAATTATGAAGAGTAAAAACAAATATTGAAAACGTTAGGTGATTTTTTTTTCATTTTATATATTTTCTCCAATAATCTTTAACATGTAGTTTCATAGTTATTTTGGTATAATGTTATATGTTTGTCCTATTTTTTATATTTAAAATGATTATATTTTAGCACATTATACCTTAATTTGTTGAAAAACTTAAAATTCAAGTTACAATATTGATAATGGTGATTTTTTTATTCTATTTGCAATATTGTCAAATTTTTATTCCTTTGTTGTTTTTAATGATTATTCTTTTTTTTCAAAGTCTATTTATCTTCATCTATCACATATTTTCACCTTTTTTTTCATATTTCTATCTACAATTACATCAATGTGATGATATTTTGAAAATATTTTGAGAATGCTCAATAACTACATTTTCCCTTACAACCCAAGCCCCAAGAACAAGAAGACATAAGTTTTGTAGCAATAATGAAGGGAACAAGTAGCATTAATAATTAGTGGTTTCTTTTAGTTTCAATTTTTTTTTATAAATCTTGGGAAGCTCCAAATCATACTCATTTTATTCTAAATAATAAGCAATCAATGCACTCATGCTAGATTGACATGTTCCTAGAAGAGTATAGAACATGTAGAGTCTCTTCATTAATTTTATGGCATTTTGATATAATTATCAATTTCTTACTCTACAAAGAGATTTAGAATGAACATGATACTTGGAAATAATGCTTACATTAGTAAATGGGTAGATTAGTTTGTTGGTTTTGTTGAGAGATTCCTTCTTTGTAATTTGTTGGATCTCATGAGCACTATTTATATGGCTTGTAATTTTGTTTTGGGGTAAATAATACGAATAGTTTTGTGAGTAATCTCTGTACAATGACTGCTCCTCCAATTTTCTTGTTGGTATCAAAGCAAGTATGAGCCTGACTTCCTCGCAGGAGGGCTTAGGAGAATGAAAGAGATGTGAGATTTGATGTTTTGAAAATAGGTTAGTTAGTGATGCAAGAGCATCCAGCTCAGGGAGGTCATGGCTAGGAGTTTGTCTCTTCCTAATAGTTTGAGTTTCATTAATTTTCATTCTCATTTACATTTTTTAGGAATGGCTATCTCAGCCAGTGTTAGTGTTTGCTTACGTATTTCTTTTTACTTTTTGTTTTATTTAAATTTGCTTTTAATTTGCGAAGCAAGAAAAGACAGTTATTCAGAAACCATTTAATGTAACCACATAATGTAACTACTGGCAGTTTGCTAACTGGCCAGTGTTCTCTACAACACGAAAAGAGAAAACAACTAATGTAATCTTTTGAACATCATAGAATTGAATGAAGAAAAGGCACAAAAACACTTCTGAGGACAAACATCTGAATCCATTCATGTTACAACTTTAGAATATTTCCTACAAAATACTGTTAATTTATTTTATTTTTCTATAAGCATAAAGAAGACGGATAAGTGAATAGTAAGCACTAAAGCGAGGAGAGCTCCCAGACAAGCAGCAGCACAAACAGAGCAAGTTTACAAAGGAACGAGAAAGCCATTAGCCACGGGAACAAGCTACAGGTACAGAAACGAACACATAACCATTTTCCTTTGCAAATTTTAACAATCGAATCTACAGTATATATTATATATATATTCTATATATTATTATATATATATATATATATATTATATATTATATATAATTTATATATATATATATATATATATATTATATTTAAAAGCCGCGCATTATAGTTCACTATTCCAAAGACCAATAAATAGAAACAAAAGTCAACCAAAACTAAAAACCCCTGCAAGGTCATTGCAAGACCGTATAAATACATATATAACTACAACAGTAGAGTTGAAAATCCATAATGGAGCCACAGGCATAGTGCCAACAAATCGCAGAGCCGAAGCCAAACTACAACTAAAGACTCATAAACCCTATGAACAGTAAACCCTCAGTTAATCAAACAGGAAGACACCAAGGAGCGACCCTACCTGGTTCAGGCTGTTATATACCTAGGGGGGGTAATATGGGGTACCGAGGGAGGTACCCAAGGTAATAATGTAATAATGGGATGGGCCATAGTAATAAATAAGGTGGTTAACCCATGTCATGTAAGGGACCACAAGTAGTTAATAATAATGTAAGGGGCCCATGGTATTAGTTGATGGTATGAGGAAACCATGGTAATGATGGATGGTATTGTATGTATGAGGCCTATATAGAGGCTAGAGACTCCACATGGAGGGATATGAAGAGAAGTATTCTTGTATGAACAGGCATATGGCTTGTGGAGTGTTCTCATTCCTTAAGGAGTGAATGTATGGTGTTGCCCTACCTTAAGGGTTTTGATCAATAAAGAAGCATTTTTATCTATTTCTATCTTGTTATTCTTGGGTTATTTCTATTATCTTATACTTTTGGATCAGATATACAACAAGTGGTATTAGAGCTACAACAAGTGGTATCAGAGCTATAACAAGTGGTATTAGATCTACAACAAGTGGTATCAGAGCTACAACAATTGGTATCAGATCTACAACAAGTGGTATCAGAGCTACAACACAGGCATAGGAGACATGGCGTGAGGACCACGAACAAGCCCATCGCTCACCTGCATTGGCCAACAAACAAGCCATTAGCAACGGAGAATAAAAACCACAACTATGTTGTATATCTGACCCAGAATATATGAGAAATAACAAATATACCCAACAATAACAAGATCGAAATAGATAGAAATGCTTCTCTTTATTATCAAAACCCTTAAGGTAAGGCAACACCATACATTCACTCCTTAAGGAAGGAGAACACTCCACAAGCCATATGTTTGTTCATACAATAATCCTTGACAATATTTCTTCATGTGGAGTCTCTAGCCTCTATATAGGCCTCATACATGCAATACCATGGATCATTACCATGGTTCCCTCATACCATCCACTAATACCATGGGCCCGTTACATTATTACTAACTACTTGTGGTCCCTTACATGATATGGGTTAACCACCTTATTTATTACTATGGCCCATCCCATTATTACATTATTACCTTGGGTACCTCCCTTTGTACCCCATATTACCCCTCCTAGGTATATAACATTCCACCCCCCTTAGCATGTTTCGTCCCCAAAACATGGGAAGAACATAAATAATAAGATCCACTCAAGAGAGTAGTCCACTGATACCATGCACGTGCATCTAGCCATCCAAGAGAAAGGTGAACCCTCGATTTCGTTAGTGCCTCGCTCGCTTGAGATGGAAGTTGACCGTGGCAGCTTTTCTGTGTTGATGTGTAGCAAGTGGATCGTCGCTCCTCGCTATCCGTCATACGTGGGTTGTTGTCCTTGTGGCTAATTGGTTGCCATCTTGTTGGTTGTTTTATTGCGGGGTGATGTGGGTGATGATATGTTGAGGTTTTAACCCACAGTGTCTTTTTCTTTAATTCACCCTGCTGTGGTGCTTGTTGTGGTGTCTTCTTTTCCAATATGACTTCAACCACTAAACCCTCATTAGATGTGTTAGCACCTGTTACCTTTTCGGCTTCAGCCTCTGTTTGTGTTTGATTGTCAACCATCAACTGCTCATCATCTGATATGTTAGTCCCTGGAACCTCTTTTGTGTTGTAGATCTAACCCAAGAATATTATGATAATAGAAATAACCCAAGAATAACAAGATATAAATAGATAGAAATGCTTCTTTATTATCAAACCCTTAAGGTAGGGCAACACCATACATTCACTCCTTAAGGAAGGAGAACACTCCACAAGCCATATGCTTGTTCATACAAGAATACTTCTCTTCATATCTCTCCATGTGGAGTGTCTAGCCTCTATATAGGCCTCATACATACAATACCATGCATCATTACCATGGTTTCCTCATACCATCAACTAATACCATGGGCCCCTTACATTATTATTAACTACTTGTGGTCCCTTACATGACATGGGGTAACCACCTTATTTATTACTATGGCCCATCCCATTATTACATTATTACCTTGGGTACCTCCCTCGGTACCCCATATTACCCCCCCTAAGTATATAACATTCCACCCCCCTTAGCATGTTTCATCACCGAAACATGGGAAGAACACAAATTATAAGATCTACTCAAAAGAGTAGTCCACTGATACCATGCACGTGCATCTAGCCATCCAAGAGAAAGGTGAACCCTCGATCTCGCTGGTGCCTCGCTTGCTTGAGATGGAAGTTGACCGTGACCGCTCTTCTGTGTTGATGTGTAGTAGGTGGATCGTCTCTCCTTTGTATCCATCTTGTGGGGGTTGTTCTCCTTGAGACTAACTGGTTGCCATCTTGATGGTTGTCTTGCAGGGTGATGTGGGTGATGATATGTTGAAGTTTTAACCCACGGTGTATTCTGCTTGACTTCACCCTGCTGTGGTGCCTGTTGTGGTGTCCTCTTTTTCAATATGACTTCAACCATTGAGCCTTCCTCTGATGTATCATCACCTGTAGTCTTATCTTCTGCAGCCTCTGTTTGTGTTTGGTTGTCGATCATCAAAGGCTCATCATCTGATATATCAGTCACTTGAACATCTTCTGCTTCAGCCTCCATGTGCTCTACCTGTTTATGGATGGAAATATCCTGTAGTGTAATTTTCTTCTTTTTATACCATAGCTTCAGGAATTTCTTCTGTACATTAATATTGATAGTACCTACGGATTCCATCCAAGGATATCCCAAAACAACATCCATAGTATCCATATCTTAAGCATAAAAATCACCATGCAACACATATTTATCCATAGAAATCTACAAATCCTTGTACACTTGAACATCCTCATTATCAACCTGTGTATGTTCAATTTGTTTTGCTGGGACTTGCAATTTTTTGCCAAATTACCATTGATAAAATTATGCTGGCAACTAGGATTTATAGAAACAATGATCTTCTCTTTTTGAATCAATCCATGAACCTGTAACAAGGAGATACCAGCAGAAAATAACCCTTTAGGTTCCTTGGTTTCCTTCTTTCCTGTAAAAATAAAATCTTTGCTAGGCTGTGTGTCTGTCTTTGTGAGCTTATCCACAAGATTAGCTTTATGGTCAAAGTGGTCCATAAGAGCTTTTGTGAATATGTCCCAAGTCAAGGGCCTTCGAAGGCAACGTTGATACCTTGGCCACCATTGCAATATTTCATTGTCCAAGTACATTTGTCCCACACTCAGCTGAGTCTCATAATCATTGATGTAATTCACTCTAAAACATTTCTCCATTTTTGCTAGCCATTTGGCTGGATGAGAGCCATCAAATGCATACAAGTCCTCCAAATTCAGATATGGGCCCGCCATCACAAAAAAATTGGCGAAAATTTGAAATTGTCACAGTTTCGTCAATATTGCTCTGAATCTCTATTATAACCTGTTTTTGGAAATGTAACAACCATTCTGCATCTGCCCATGTGATAGAAATCCTGATCTCGGCACTAGAATTCCAGATCTGCGCTGCTACTCTCCCGCCGTCACCCAAAATTCCTGAAAAAAGTGCTGATTTTAAATCAGCGATATCTCCCTCATCCGGACTCCGATTCGCCTGATTTTTTTTTTGAAATTGGATGTT
>APFE031041948.1:0-16679 GCA_000404065.3 Pinus taeda
TGTGCCAATGTATTGATTTGGAACTGCAGCCACTGGTCCCTTAGGTACAGGCCATAAGATTTGGCCGGCTGCCTACATTGCAGTGCTTCCATTGCCCAACTGGCCATGCAGGCCAGTTGTGCCTCCTTTTCTTGCACCTGTTTCCTTAATGATTGTATCTCAATATCTGCCTACAGTCCCCTTTCCTGTAGTTGCTGGTTGAACTCCTCAAGGTCATCTTGCATCTCTTCTTTCCTTTGAGGCTCTGCTGAGGGATCCTTGGCTGCCATGCCCTTTTCTTTCCCTTGTTCCTGCAGCTGAAGCTGCTGTCTGAGCAGCTCATTTTCTTCTCTCAATTTGGCTTGCTGGGAGCTTTCCACATGCCTTACTCTTGCCAGCTCCCTTTGTGCTTCCTTGAGCCTTTCCTCTAGAGGCCCAATATCCGCTACTCCCTTAGATTTAGCTATCGTCATCCACGTGTGGGTTCGTACCCGTTCTTCTTCTAGTGCTAAAAGCAGTGGCACTGTAAACTTTTGGGGAATAATTCTGCTTGCTTCCAAAAAGTTATAATAAGAGCCCAAGTTGGGTTGTGGGCTTGGTTCCATGATAACATCAGGTTTCTCCTCCTTTGGTGGTGACTTGGCTGCTCCCTCCTCCTCTTGTGGTGACTCAACTGCCTTCTCCTCCATCTGCTCAGTTTCCTTCAGTCTAGCCAGAGTTTCCTGTAGAATAGCCTCAGCATCCTTTAGAGAGGCTTGTGAGCTCATTTTCTCCACTCTGTCCTTCCATGAAGATTTTTTTGGGCTCCCTCTCTCATAAGTAATGGAGGCTTTGAAGGGGGATTTATCCCTTGGCGTGGTAGGGGTATCCACAATAGTGATTGGTTCTTTGGATGGAGGTTGGGGTCTGCCAATCTTAATTCTCACACTCCTTCTTGATTTGAAATACAGAGGAGTCTCCCTCTTTCGTTTTTCTTTTGGCTTGGGAGGAGTACTTAGGGTGGCTAGCACATCTGCTGCCTCCCTAGCTAGGATTTCAGTCGATTTCTCCTTCTGTTGTTCTCCTTTCGGACTTCCTGTAGCGGTTGCTTTCTGGCTTCCTGTAGAAGCCGTTTTCAATTTTCCTGTAGAAAGACCTTGTTGTCTTCCTGAAGGAATTCTCTGCTGCTTCCCTGTAGGACCACTCTGCTGCTTCCCTGTAGGAGCACTTTGTTGCTTTCCTGTAGGAGTACTTTGTTGTTTTCCTGTAGGAGTACTCTGTTGGTTTCCTATAGGAATCGAGGGCACAGTTTTAGCCTACTTGGCCGAGGGAACTTTTTCTTTCATCTTGGCCGAGGTATCCTTAGGGGTGCCCTTACTATCCTGGACTTTCTTAGTCCATTCTGCCCTGCTCTGTAGTCATTTTTCTCTGGGCGTTGGGGCAATCCCATCATCCCCTGTTTTGGCAGCTTGCTTTGCTGCTGGTGTTCCTTTTTGCTCCTTCTTGGGTGCTTTTCCATGGGTGTCCTGTCTTTTGGTCTTCTTCTCGGCCTGAGTAGGCTCCTTCTCTTCACTGCTAGAGGAAGTGAGCTCCTCAGCTAAGACTCGGACGTCATCATCCTTTGAGATATTCCGGAAAATCTCCCATGAGAGAGGGATAGTGAAGGTGTGGAGTGCATATTCCATGAGAAGCTTTATAAGCCCATGATGTGCTAGCTGGTCCGGTTTCCCTTCTCTGAGTTTGGTGGCACATTTAGTCATGGACTGCAAAAGGAAGTACGGAATGCTCAATTTCTGATCCGAGGGGAGGTCCATGTGGTGTCTGAGTTCTGTGAGTAGCCGAAAATGATAACCATATATGATACTAAACCGCCCCTCGCACGTGATATACTTCATAATTTGGAGGCTGACTTCACTCCAGAACGGCTGTAGGCTAGTCCTCCGCACTCTGTTTTTATCCTCTGAGAATTGTTCTTCAGGCAAGAAGAATTCTTCTTTATCCTTCTTACCCAGCTTCCTTTCCTCCTTATACCACGAGATTCCCATTGGAAGATCAGTCACCCTGCTGATGAGTTGTGGTGTGAGTCTGAGGGTCAGTCCCCTGAAATTGACGATGGCCAATGTTTTTGACTTCGGCTCCAGGGACCGAAGGAATTCTTCTGTAATTTCATCGTCATGCCCCTGGAGCTTGTCACAAAATGACATCCATTGTGCACGGGAGAACAGTTCTACCACCTCAGGGGTTTCCCGTAACTTCTTTGAGTCTGACGGTTCCTTTCGAATGAACCCACCCGGCATGGTCAAATTCTGTGTTTACGCTCTCAGATTGAGAATTATGGGCGGATTCTTTCCTTAGAGCGGAAAAAAAGATATCTTTGGTCAATTACCCTGCTGAATTTTCCTGCTCAGATGTACACAAGGAGGATTTCGAGAATTTCCACTCGGAGCGCAGAGCTACGTCTCCGTTATACACGCAGTGGCATAAAAATTACATTTTTGACAGTGTTTCGGTAGGGTATTACCCTCTACAGGAAGGAGTTTTCATTCATGCGTGAAGAAAGTTGGTCATGCAGATGACTACGACGATTTTAGCAACGACGCATATATAAAACCAGACAGAATTGCACTTAAATTTTCTACCCCTTTTCTACGTCGATTGCACCACCTTTGAAAAAAAAATTCTTTGCATGGGGAGGTTAAATTCTGCCTACCTCTGAAATTCGCCACCCTCGACGTGAACAGTCTGTACTGCTTCGGATGTCGCATTTCCTGTATAAATTCGTTCTCAGCTTCCGGAGGAGTTTACGGAAGCGTAGGACCAGTCTGAGCGGCAGCAAGACGCTTGAACAGGTAGAAAACTTCGGGTTAACCACTTGCAGAGGAAGAGGACGCACATTCGGCTGGGAAACAGTTGTTTCATAAATGATTGCAGTGCGTCATAAGTATCAACCGGCCGATTTCGAATTGTTGTGGAATTCATGGCGCGGGGTTGAGCTGTCCCTGATGGTCCGTTGGCCGACGTCACCGCAATCATATGCCAGCGTGCCCCTGACCGCTGAATTCTCTCCGCTGGAGTTCCCGCCACCAATCTTGTCATACCTCCGCTTCTTCTCGACTGGACATTTCCCACGTGCTAATTATCCACCCTTCCGGCATAATCGATCCAGTTCAGATCCTACGAGGCCGCTTGACGGGATGTGGTGGCCAGTTGAGCAAAAACTAGCCTTGTTCAATCCACCCATTTTCAAAGTTGTGCACATTCAAAGTATAGTTTATGCAATGGGACGAAATAAGGTTAGTTGCTTACCTGTGCGGCCATGGACGTGGTTTCTTCCAGGGTTCAAGACGATGGATGCCGGATCTGCGTGCTGCTGCTCTGTGGTCAGGTGTTGGAGCTTCCCTGCATTGGCTGCTGCTGGCTGGGAGTCTTGGAGACCCGTTCCTATGGTGGCGAACATGGAAGGCATCGATCTTGTGAGCTGCTGGTGTCTTCGTGGCAGGTACTTCAGCTGGATCAGTTGCTACAGGATTCCTGTAGGACATCCTGTAGCTGTTTCTCCTCCTGGGGTGCATGTTGACATAATTCGAGTCTTATTGCACAGGTGAAAGGTCTTGAGGTTGCCTAACAGGTGAGCGCTCGAGGCTCAGGAGACCTTGTTTCTGAGATTGAAAAGAAACACAATTTTCCTTATTTGAAAAACAGAGTTCTCGTTGCATGTGTAGGTATGCTTGCTCAAATTGGAGTGGTGGTAGTGAAAAGAGGTGGAGCGAGTGGGGGATGACAGAAAAGGGTGGTTGCATGCCCCCTTAGTCGACTTAAAGCTCCAAATCTTTCCTCGTAGTTGATTCTGGCCCACTCAAACATTCTACAGGAAGTTTCTTGTAGAAATACAGAACTTCCTGTAGAAAGTCCTGTAGCTTCCTGTAGGAGGCCAAACCATGATCCGATTGTGCCCAAACTTTGCAAAAATGAGTGTTCATGGTGGATGTGCATGAGAGGCTACCGGGTAGCTTGATAGGAACCCTTGTCTTTGAGTTGACAGTCCTCCTTTTGTGCGTTGTATACCTGCAAAACTTTCAAAGATCAGCTGATTTTTCTTCTTGTTTCTCTTTTCCTCTCTTTTCCTCTTTTTTTTTTTCTTTTTTTTTAAGAGACAGCAGGGGCGCCTCAATGAGGTTTTCACCCCTACCGCCTGCCTTGGGCGCCTTGAAAAGGTTTTCACCCAGGATCTTTTATTCCCATACGCTCCTTTTTTTTTAGAAGACAGCAGGAGCGCCTCAATGGGTTTCACTCCTACTACCTGCCTTGGGCGCCTCAGAAAGGTTTTCCACCCAAGGATCTTTTTCCTTTTCTTTCTTCTTTTTTCTTCGTTTCTTCTTCTTGTTTTTTTTTTTTTTTAAAGAATATGAAATGAGGCTCAGGGTGTGCCCAAAACAGAGGCAGAACCCTTTTCTATGACCAGCACTGATTTTTCCATAGTTTTGACGAACTCTTGCCTTGACAGAGGCTTCCTGTAGATCTTGAGTCGATGCCCATTGACGAGCATGGGGATGGCTTCTTCATCAATAGTTTGGATAAGAACAGAGCCATTATCATTACACTTTTCAACTGCATATGGTCCTAGCCACCTCGTTCTCAGTTTTCCCTTGAAGTCATTATGTCTGGAATCATATAGCAGCGCCCAATCTCCCGGCTGGAATTGTTTGTCATTGAGGTGTCGGTCATGCCACACCTTCCTCTGAAGTTGAGTCACTTCTGAGTGGAGGGCCTACATTCGAAGTTCATCCAACCCATTCAGTTGCATTAACCTTTCTTGTTGAGCATGGCTCAGGTCTAGGTCCAGCTGAGCTACTATCCTCAATGTGTTGTACTCAAACTCGATTGACAGCAAAGCTCTCTTTCCATAGACCAGCTCATAGGGCATGAAACTGGTTGTGGTCTTCCAAGTGGTGTTGTAGGCCCAAGTGGCCTCAACCAGGCGATCTGCCCAATCGTTTCTGCTGCTGCTCACCACCTTGGTCAAGATCCCCTCTAATGCTCTGTTCGTGACTTCCACTTGCCCATTCGCTTGAGGATGATATGGGGTGGAAGTACTATGCTTGATTCTGTGATGAGCAAGTAGATCTTCAATCAAATTGGAGGTGAACTGGCTTCCTTGATCGGTGACTATCTCTCTTGGGTAGCCAAATTTGTAGAAAATGTTTTCTCTTAAGAACTTGGCCACCTTCTTTTCTGTTGCTGCTTTGATTGCTTTGGTCTCTGCCCACTCTGTCAGATAATCTGTGCACACAATGATGTAAGACTTTTGCCTTGAAGGAGGGTTGATAGGGCCCACAAAGTCCATACCCCACTTCTCAAATGGCTCTCACCTGAGGTTGGAGAGGCATTTCATCCCTTGGGGTTGGTTTCCCCATCCTTTGACATCGGTCACATTGGCTAATATATATTCTGACATTTGCATGAAGAGTGGGCCAATAGTAGCCTGCCTGTAGAATCTTGAAGGCAGTCCTCTTGGCTGCAAAATGTCCTCCACAAGGTCCATCGTGACAATTTAGGAGGATGTCAAAGACTTCCTCCTCCCTTACACAACGCCTTCAGATCTGATCAGGGCGCAAGTTTGAACAAGTTGCCCCCGATCCAAGAAATGAGGCACTTTTTCTCACGATTCTGCTCTTCTCCTTTGAGGATAGATGTGGAGGGAACTGTGCTGAGACCAGATAGTTTGCTATATCAGCAAACCACGGGGAGAGTACTAAGATAGCAAACAGATGCTCATATGGTATCTGGTCATCCACGACTCCTTCTTCACCTGCAGGTAAATCCAGTCTAGACAAGAAGTTAGCAACAACATTATCTCTACTTGGTTTGTCAACAATGGTCAAATCAAACTGCTGCAATAAAAGTAACCATCTAATAATACGAGCATTCACATCAGGCTTATTCATTAAATATCGGATTGCAACATGGTCAGTATGTACAAATGTTTGATAGCCAGTGATATAGTGTCAGAACTTGTTCAGGGCATGGACCACAGCCAGGAACTCTTTCTCTGTTACCGTGTAATTCATTTATGCCTTGGATAAGTTTTTACTGACAAAGTATATAGCATATGGGAGTTTCTCTTCAACTTGTCCTAAGGCTGCCCCTATGGCTTTGTTCGAGGCATCCGTGTGGATGTGGAAAGGTAGGGCCCAGTTTGGACCTCTCAGAATTGGAGTAGACACCAACTTATCCTTCAACTCATTCAGAGCCTTCTGGAAGTCATCCGACCATTTAAACTCAACATCTTTTGCTAAGAGGCCAAACAATGGCGAGGCCAGCTTACTAAAGTCTTTAATGAATCTACGATAATATCCTGCTAAGCCTAGGAAACTCCATACATCTCTCACCTTTTGAAGAGGTGGGACCCTTTTGATGATAGCAACTTTATTGGGATCCACCTGTAACCCCTGGCGAGAAATGGTATGGCCTAACACGGTCCCTTCAGTCATCAGGAACTCACATTTCTCAGGACTGAGGGACAGATTCAACCCCGATGCACGTACTTAAAACCTTTTCCCAGGTTGGATAAGGCTTCCTGAAATGCTAGACCCGTAAGGAGTAAAGGCCATCACATGATTTCTACCGAATATGGACCAAATCGGCAGATGCTTAACACACACCTCTGGAATGTGGCAGGGGCATTAACATAGCCCAAAGGAAGAACACGGTAGGCAAAGGTACCCCATGGAAAAGTGAAAGTGGTCTATCTTGGTCTTCTAGGCTGATTTGAATCGGTTGTACCACTGAAAACCATCTAGGAAAGAGAAAATCTCTCCCTGCCAGACCATCCAGCACTTGATCTATGAAGGTAAAGGGAAGTGGTCTTTCTTGGTGGCTTTGTCAAATCTTTGTAGTCCACACAATTCTCCATTTCCCATTTTTCTTGGGCACACACTAGAAGGGAAAACCCATCGCTATCCGAGATGGGGTAGATGAATCCCGCATCCAACAATTTTTGCACCTCTTCTTTAACAATGTCTTTGAGGGCTGGATTCATCCTCCTCTGGGGTTGCCTAACTGGTTTAAAGTCCTCCTTGATGTAGATATGATGAGTGCAGACTGAGGGATGGATTCCCTTCATTTCCTTGTAGCTCCAAGCAAAGGCCTCCAAATGATAGGTCAAGAGACTACATAGCTCCTTTTCCTGAGAGGGAGAGATAGAGGAGCTTATCTTCAAGGTCTTCTCAGGGCCAAACTCCACATTCTTAACTCTGGGGTTGGTCGGATTAGTGGCACTTAGGTCCACTAAGGCATTGGTCTGGGTGTCTTCCACCAATTCTTCCAAGGAGAGCTCACTAGGGGGAGGATTTTGGATTAAGTTTTCAATCAAATCATCCTCGGTTGGAGGACCTCCCTTGGTGGCCTCCACTGTGCATAATGGTGTAGAGTAGACCTCATCCTCTTCTCCTTCTTCCAACCAGAGGGGTAAGTCATGTTCTATCGAAGGTTGGGTAGGAGGGTATAGGAACAGTTGCTTGGACATAGGCCCATTTTTTATGGTCATGCTTCCGGCTCGACAGCTGATGTAAGCATCTGCAGTGGCCATCCAAGGCCTTCCCAAAATGAGGGGATAACCTGTGAGTTTTTCCTTAGGCTGGAGAACCAAAAAGTTTGCAGGGTATTCCCACGAGTCTACAAAGACCAAGACATCCTCCACAATCCCTTCGGGAGTCACGGTGGAGCGATCTGCCAATTGCAGCACTGTCGAAGTCTTTCTTAGGGAACTCTGAAGATTGAGCTTAAGCATGGTGTCCCTGGTCATGACATTGATGGCAGCCCCTAAATCAATCAGAGTGTGGGGTATAATGGTGACATTGATGTGGATATCAACTATAGGGCTCCCAGGGTCCAAATACTTCGGACATATTACTTGCTCCAACATGAGATCGAATAGTTGTCTTATGACATTGATGGTCGAGGCATCTTTCTTTCGCCTGCCTGGGTGCCTGAAACACTTCTCTTTAATCAATTTGTTGTAAATTGGTACATCTTTGATGGCCTGGAGAAGTGGAATTTTCACACACAACTGCTTGAGTTCTCCCAGAAGCTCATCCTCCTCTGGGTTGGGCTGTGTGGTCATTGTGAGTCACTCAGGAAAGGGTGGAATGGCTTGGGGTTCACTTTCCTGTTTCTCTTCCTCCTCTTCTAAGGGAGGAGGTTGGCGTTCTGATAGGACTTTCCCAGATCGTAGGTTGATCTCCTCTCCACAGCATAGGTAGGGCATGATGTCTCCCCTGTATATACCTGTTGGGCCTGTCTATTGTTGGGGTTCGGGTTCGGTTGAGCAGGCATCTGGGATTGTCTTGGCGAAGCAGGAGGTAATGGTTGGGGTTGAGTTGGTGGTGGAGGCAGAATGGTGGGAGGAGTGTTGTATTGGGGCCTCCACCCCGGTTGAGGTGCATTCCACTGAGGTTGTGGCTGGGCATGAGAGTGAAACGAGTGATAAGGAGGTTGAGTTTGGTATGGAGATGGATAAGACCATGGAGGAGGTGCGGACCAGGAAGGATGAGCAGGGGGACCCCAAGAAGGCATATGGGCAGGGTGGTTGGGGTGGTAGTAAGCTTGGGATGACCCTTGCATTCCCTGTTGATAAGGTCTGGGTCCATGAGGCCTCCTTTGATTGAGGAAGTAGAGAGGTTCAGTAGCCACCTCGGTCCCTAGGTACATGGCTTTAAATCTAGGCAAGGTAGGGCATTGGTTGGTGGGATGGTCTTCCTCACACATGAAACATACCTCTACTGAGTGTAATGGGCACTCATTCTTGGGGTGCTTCCATGTGCATCTAGGACAAAAAATGGTCAAAGCCCTCTCAACTTCTTCTTTCTTTTGCTGAATTTAGAAGGTATCAAGTTGCATGGCAATGGTCTGTCTCATTTTGCTCTTAAGGTCTTCCATCTGGTTAGCAAACTCATGCTTGGAGAAAGAGGTACTAGTTGAGAGATGATTCCCCCTACCTCTCCTCCGGGCCGCCCTAGAATGGTTTCTAAACACGGTCTTTATGTCCTCATAAGGTAGTTGGTAGATGTCTCCTCCAGCCAGCAGGTTAAGGGTGTCCAGAAGGTCTTCAGGGACTCCTCGGAGCAGAACCAACTTTAGAGATTCCGGTTCAAGTGTGCACCTGGCCCGTTTATAACTGAGTTGGAACCTTTCCTCATAGTCTTCCAAAGATTCATCACTGCCCATGGTCATCCAAAAGATTTCTCCCTTAGTTTCCTTGGACCTACAATAGTCTTTGTACTTGGCATTGAAAGCTTGTTGCATTTGAGCCCAAGTGGTGATGCTGTTTCTGGGTAACCCCATGAACCAGCATAATGCTGCATCCTTGAGGGTAGAGGGAAAGAGTTTCAGCTTTTGCTCATCCCCAGCATAGTCATAAGTTCGACAAAGGACAACAAAATCAAACAGGAAGGTATCAGGGTCCTTAGTAGTCAGACCATGGAAATGAGGTAGCGCAGAGGGACTTATGTTTTTCATTTTCATGTCTCCATTGGTCTCTCGGATGGGAAAGGCACCCTCTATTCTCTCATCTTCTCTTCTACCGTTTCGGTTTTCAGCCATGGCTTCAGATGGAATGTTTCCTAACTCTTCTTCTGCTATAGGATCTTCGTATATCTCAGGAGGTTCACCTATAGGTTCTTCTGGCTCACTGTCACTAGAGAAAAGAGAAGGTTGACTCAGTGATGTGGTGGGGGTATTGGGTAAGAATTTTCCAGTCTTATCTCTGTTCCTATGAGGCATGAAATGGAAAGACTTTTTCTTGCTTTTTGTATTTTTTTCTTGTACCTGCATAACTAAAATGGATTGAACCGCAACTAACTATCTTACTGAAATGAAAAGTGCGGAATTGAAATGAAAGCAGGAAAGGATTAATCTATTTTGCTCAAATGAAATTGTAGAATTGAAATGCAAATTTACACTTGCAGGATTGAAATGCGGAATTGAAATGCTAATCTATGAAAGCAGGAAATGTCTACTTTACTTTTGCGGAAAAGAAATGGCAGAATGGAAATGAAATAAACTACTTAGCAGAATTTTGCAGTGGGAAATAGAAGAAAAGCAACAATCACCAATACTCTGATGCTTCCTCGGCAATGGCGCCAAAAATATTGTGGGCTCCAGTATTGCAGCAATAATGTTGCAACTCCTGGGACTCCCTTCTTTACTTTTATCAACTCGGTTGTTCGTAACTTGGAAGCGACGGTGCTGTATGCACAAGTACTAGCTCTTGCCGCAACTGTCACTTGATCAACTGGCACAAGTCCGCTAGGGGATTTAGCCCACTTCTATGGGCTCTTAGAAGAAGCTTTTAATTGATGGATGAAAGCTAACTCAAATGAAGCTAATCTACTTACGAAAAGTGACTGGAAAACTGAAGGAAAGTGCAAACCCTAGCAAACCCTAATTCTACCAGCTAGTTCTACTGATGCAAAAATGAGAGTGAAAACTATTGAAAGAGATGCCATTACTTCTATGAAGGTAAAAGAAATGTGTTTAAGCTACCTTTGTCCTAAGAAAGCATCTTTTTGTATTTTTGATTAAGTTGTCAATTTTCTCATGCATATGCTTGAACTGTGCTTTACTGTGCAGGGGTGGATCAAGGAAGAGGAATGCCTGGAAAAGGTTGGAAAGGTTCAGAGAGGGTCTAAGGAGTCCCTAACACTCTTCCAAAGAGTGTCACAAAGTTTGGTTATCGGGAAACCTCACTTGTGAGCTTCTACAGGAAGTCTGCAGGGGTTTTACAGGATGTTTCAGAATTTCTACAGGATGTTTCAGAATTTGTACAGGATGTTTAGGTGCAAGGATGGATCTAGAGGTAGGATAGGGGTCTAAAAATGGCCTAAGGATTGGTGGATGGAGCGGTGAAGAGGTGTAGAAGGCTGACTTGGCTTGAAGAAGGCTAAGGCAATGATGGGTGAGGAGGTAAGGTTTCGTGGACAAAAAGGATAGATGGGGAACGAGAAACTTAGCTAAGAGACAGAGCAGGTGGCTCAGATGATACTTTGGGTGGATGAAAGAAGGGAGAAGATGCCCTGCATGGTGTACCTTGATCAAATCAACAAAGGTCTGCAAATGATCAAATCTTGAACTAGTCTAGTCTAACATAAATGAACAACACTTTTTTGGGGAAGAAAACCTTGTACACCATCTATGCAAAGAAACATTTCAGATGTCCAAACCCATGACTAATCTCTGCTAATAAAACAAGCACAATAAAGATTGCATAATCAAGCAAACTAGTGTTTTTGTGAGGCAGCACTATTTCCTCAATTCCAGCCCCAAATCCAATAAGGATGAGGTGAAACCAGGAATGTGGCTGTCCCTTTACTTGGAGGTTTTGCTATTATTATCCTACCAAAGCACCTAAACCAATGTCATTCATAAACAGTGATCTATTCCAGCAACATAATGAAATCTACTTAACAGAAATATGTTCAAATGCATAAAGGAAAACAATGATACGTAAAAGAAAAGTAACAATACAGAAAGGAGGCCCTAGGCTCTCAGGTTGGGCCCAACCCTGAGAGCTTTGGCTCCTACGAAAAACTCAGATTTGATAGGAAACCAAGCTGCTTCTCATTATCCAAAAATAATCATAAAAGTCATGCCAAAAATGGCTACAAAAGAACAAAATAGAATTGGCAGCACTGAGGTGCAAAGTACACAATAGTTTCAAAAGTCTTTTTATGAAGGCTGAGGCCTCAACATTTATACATCACGAGGGACCTAGCTGGCCTCCTCAATTTGTGGAACTCGGCTGTCAAACTGTGAGTTAAACAGTCCCTTTCTAAATTCTGCTTGGCTACCTTCTAGGTTCGGTTTGGTGGTCTTTGGAGCTCGGAGTTGGGGGTGAAGATCCCGAAGAAGGGTTATTTAATGCCATAGGCAACCCCCCCTTCAAGTCCTCACCTCAGGATTGGCTGCCTTATAGCTCATGATTGCTTTTACTTTGCTCCAATATATGTCAAAAAACCTGAAATAAACACGTGTTAACCACCTAGGAAAAGTGACTTCCCTTATTCGTACCAATGACATAAACATACTAAAAATAATGCATAAACTATAGAAAATGATGGATTTGAACAAGGAATGAACAAGGATAATTAGGCCAAATGAGCCCAACAAGTTACCAATTTGGGGCTCATCAGATAGCCATAAACGTATAGTGCATCTTCTTTTTGTTCAAAACTTTCTTTATCTATTATTGATGATGATCCCAGAACTATGAAGGAGCCAATATATTCAAATGATGGAAAACTCTAGAAAGGGGCCATTGTTGATGAAATGGCATCTTTGGACATAAATGAGGCTTGAGATCTGGTGGATTTGTTTACTGGAAGGAAACCCATTGGAAGCAAATGGGTGTTTAAGAAGAAGATGAATGCAGAAGACAAGGTGGGGAAATACAAAGCTCAGTTGGTAGAAAATGGTTATTCCCACGTGCCGTGAATTGATATTAGTGATATTTTTTCTCCTATTACCAAGGTAGCTTCTATTATATTAATTTTATCTATTGTTGTTGCTTTTGACTATGAGGTAGAACAGATGGACATGAAGATAACATTTCTTCATGGTGATTTGGAAGAAGATATCTACATGAAGCAACTAGAAGGCTCTGCGGTGAAGGGTAAGAAAGAACTTGTATGCACGTTAAAAAAGTATATATATATATATGTGTGTGTGTGTGTGTGTGTGTGTGTGTTAAAATAGTCACCAAGGATGTGGTATCATAAATTTGATACATTTATATGGGGACTTGGCTTCACTAGAAGAAAAGAAAATCATTGTGTGTATTTTAAATTAATTGGTGACTGCATTATCCATTTGGTCTTGTATGTGGATTATGTGTTGCTGATTAGAAATAACAAAGAAATTATCTAGGATTTGAAGACCCAATTGTCCTCCAAATTTGACATGAAATATCTTGGTGCTACAAAATATATTTTGGGCATGGAAATTAAATGAGATCGAGCAAAGGGGAAGCTCTAGTTAATTGAGAGGAAGTATGTTGAGACAATATTGTAGAGGTTTAATATTCAGGAGAGTAAAAAAGTAAAGTTTCATATTCCTATAGGTGTAAATTTATTTGTTGAACAGTGTCCCAAGACACTAGAAGAGGAAGAGGACATGTCCCATGTTCCATACTCAAGTGTAGTCTATACCCTGATGTATGTAGTTGTTTATACTGGACTATACATTGCACATGCATTGGGAGTATTGAGGAGGTTTATGTCAAAAACAAGGAAGAAGCATTGGAAAACATTGAAGTGGGTTTTCAAGTATTTGTGTGGCACTAGTGATTATGGTGTGTGCTACCAAGGAAGACCAGGATTAGATAGAGTTTTGGACATCTGTGGATTTCTTAATGCAGACTGGGATGTAGATTTGGATCAGAGAAGATCTACAAGTGGGTATGTGTTTAACATATTTGGAGGCACAGTCAATTGGATGAGTAAGAGACAGTCTATAGTGGCACTTTCAACTACAAAGGTCAAATACATCGCAATCATTCATGCAAGAAAGGAATAAGTTTGGTTGCAAAGATTGTATACAAGTATGGGGTCAATACAACAAGTTATAAGGATATACTGTGACAACCAAAGTGTAATTTTCTTGGCAATGAACCCTGCTTATCATTCAAAGACAAAGCACATTGATGTTCAGTATGACTTTGTAAGGGATATGGTTGAAGACAAAAAGGTGTTGCTAGTAAAGGTGGAAAATTTGAAGAATAATATAGATGCATTTACAAAGTCTATGAACACTAAGAAGTTCTCTTGGTGTAGAGAAACAATGAACATTGGAGGGCTATACCAATGAATAAGCTCTCTTGTGGCCCCCTTGTGGAAATAAAACAAGAAGTGGGAGAATGTTAGATGTGTGTTATATTCTTTCCACGGGCATAGTGCCCCCCCACCGTCGAGGGGATTATAGGGGGGAAGTAGCCCCCTGCATAAGGTCTGGGGCAGCACCCGAGGAAATTTGTTTTGGACCCTATATTAGGTGGGTGGACCTACCTATGGTTTTGTGCATGGATTTCGTAGATGGTTTTGGGCATGATCTTTTTTAGCCCATGCTATTTTGTAGATCTGGTTAAGGGAACTATGATTATGTTCAAATCCAGGGTTAATGGATTGAGGTTTATGGATGCTTCGAAATGTACATATATGTATTGTAACATTGAAAGGAATATAATGAAAAATCAATTAGGTAGTCCCTGTTTTGGGATCTAGGGGGAAATCTTTGTGTATGTATGTATTATGTTTTATTCTCTCGTCATTGTCTATTTTATATTTTTAAGAATTTGTTTGCAGGTAATTTCTGTACAAGGTTAAAACCTACATATTGAGCCTTTTTTTCACCAATTACATCAAGGACCTATTGTAGTTGCGACAAACACCGTCCAAAATGTTTCCTACACTTGGATTTTGGAGCCTACTTTGGATCTTGCGATCGGTCGTTCCATAGTCACTTCTTGGCCAATAATTCTTTGTTATATTTCGAGCTCCCTTCTTGGATTTCAAGTGTCGACATCACTTGCTTACACATGCTCAGTCCATAAAGAATTCATGAGCATTTTCTTTCACAGAAGCTTGAACAGGCTTGGTGTAGTCCATCAAGATAGTGTATGTGTTATGCTCAACCCACATTGAAAATTAGTTCCCATGTTCATTAACACTCTCTCACTTTCGGCTGTGTTGGTATGATGTCCCCATTAGACCTCACACTCCCTAGGATAGGAGGCTTATCCAGTATGTGGACCCAACTTCCACCATGTTTTCATTTTCTCTTTTCTTCAAATGTGGAGAAATAAATGTGAGACCAAGTGTAAAATTCCAAAAGAGTGATGAATAAATAAACCCTCAATTGATAGCTTGCATAACATAGTACAAGAAGGTAACAAAAAACTAATGAGCAAGAGCATGTCATAAGAATTAATTAGATAGATAATACTAACTAAGACATACACAAGCAAGAAAGTGCTAGAAACTAACTACAAACTAGTTGACAATTAACTACTAGCATTTGCATGGAATGAAGAGTTGAGATTCAAAGAAAACATACAAGCCACATGCAAAAAATTAGTTCACTTACATGTAAGCAATATGTAAATACACATGCACATTCAAAAAAAGTGTTGGATAACTATTACAATGGCATTAATATGAATAATAATCAATGCATGGAGTGAACAACTTCTCATTAACACTGTTGTCTGCTCAAATACATGTGCCTTAAGATCATAAAAACCCAATAATGGATGAGAGAAGTTCATATCATCTCTAAAAAGCAAACCCTAGCCTCATTATTCCTCAACCTATAAGCTACCAAGAGAAAATGTTCTTAAAGCCTTCAATGCTACAACTATGTTGCAAGATTTAAATGCCAAAATCCCCCAGTACAAATGAGGCATGAGGGTGTTTTATGCAAGTGGGTGGGTGACCTTTCACCTTTCCCATGACCTTTAGATTCCCTCATTACCTATTTGGCACACATAACTCTTTACATTCCAAGTGAATTTTGGATAACTCTTATTATTTATCATTGACAAAAAAATTACAATATAATAGAGGAAATGAAATGGTCTTTCAAGCTTCAACATGTAAACATTTTGGCTAGAAACCTTCCCAGTAGCTCTAACTTTAAATGGTACCAGGTTCATCTTTCTAAGGATTTATAGCACTATTGAATTTGTTAGCTGGAGCTACAATAACTTAAATTTATCCATAGACATAGGGTTTTCATAGCATTCTTGTAATTAATTAGAAAATATTGTTAGTTTATTTCATCTCAATAGTACAATAAGTTCACATTTAAGTGCCTCAATGATGCTTCTACATAAATGGCTAAACCTTGCCATTGAAATCATGCAAAGAAAAATGGGATAAGAAGATAATCACTTCCACAAATCTATTCTATTTGAAACTCATAACGTTTTCATGCCCAAACAACTACTAGAAAACAATAATATTCATAATAAGACAAATGAAATGGATTTCAATGCCATAGAGTTTGAATTTGTGCAACACAATATTCATTCAACCATATCCATTTATGTAAACATATAATAAAAAATTATGGGACCAATGAAATACATTTCATTACAAGAAGATAAGAAACGATTGTGATAAGTATCCCTCCCTCTAGAATAATCTTGTTGTTGTTGTTGTAAGAAAAATATCTAGAAAGTACCCCCTCTAACTAATGAAACCAAGCCAAACTCAAATATTTTCCTCTTCTTGGCCTATTTCTCTCTTGGGTTACTTGTGACTTTGTAGAGAACATGCGATACTACAATGATATTGTAGGGCAAGTCCAAGAATTAGCACTTGATGCAACATCAAAAGGGAATTGATTCATTCATGCATGTATGAGATTGAATGAAAAAATGAAAGGCGTATGAAGTATTTTGAGGTGAACAATGAACAACTTGGATTCCTTAGTAACATGCTACCTCCCTTGCACATGAAGTCTTTAACCCCATGCACAAACACATGCCCAATTTTAAGACTTGATTGTTCTTGGCTTGTAGATCTTTCTCATCATGGTTTTTCTTTAATCTAAATGGCAAGAGGAATTATTTTGGTTCATGCAGTCACATTATCTTCAATAGAGACTCTCGTGATTCATAATGAGGAAAATCCTACAATGTTATATTTTTTTTTTTTTCCTAAATTTGC
>APFE031041951.1:0-12156 GCA_000404065.3 Pinus taeda
AACTTTGCTTTGTCTGTTACTGATGATGATCCCAGAACTGTGAAGGAAGCACTGGATTCAGAGGATGGAAAACTCTGGAAATAGGCCATGGGTGATGAAATGGCATCTTTGCACAAAAATGAGGCTTGGGATCTGGTGGAGTTGCCGGCTGGAAGGAAACCCATTGGCAGCAAATGGGTGTTCAAGAAGAAGACAAATGCAGAAGGAAGGTGGAGAAATACAAATCTCGGTTGGTAGCGAAAGGTTATTCCCAGGTGCCGGGAATTGATTTTGGTGATATGTTTTCTCCTGTTGCCAAGGTAATTTCTATTAGATTACTTTTATCTGTTGCTGCTGCTTTTGATTTTGAGGTAGAACAGATGGATGTGAAGACAACATTTCTTCACGGGGATTTAGAAGAGGAAATCTACATGAAGCAACCTGAAGGCTTTGCGGTGAAGGGTAAGATAACTGGTATGCAAGTTAAAGAAGTCTCTGTATGGGTTAAAACAGTCACCAAGGATGTGGTATCAGAAATTTGATACATTTATACGGGACCTTGGCTTACCAGAAAAAGCAGATCATTGTGTGTATTTTAAATTAATTGGGGACCATGTTATTTATCGGTCTTGTATGTGGATGATATGTTGTTGGTTGGAAATGACAAAGAAATTATCCAGGATTTGAAGACCCAATTGTCCTCCAAATTCGACATGAAAGATCTCGGTGCTGCAAACTATATTTTGGGCATGAAATTAAAAGAGATTGGGCAAAGAGGAAGCTCTAGTTAAACCAGAGGAAGTATGTCGAGACAATACTGCAGAGGTTTAATATGCAGGATAGTAAACCAGTGAAGGTTCCTTCCTGTAGGCCGGAGGTTTACTATGCGAACAGTGTCCCAAGACACAAGGAAGAAGGAAGGAGACAGTCCCGGTGTTCCATATGCCAAGTGCAGTCGTAGCTTAACTTATGTAATTGTCTATACTACCCAGACATGCAGCATGCATGGGATAATTGACAGGTTTTAATTAAAACCTAGATGAAGAGCACTGGAACATCGAGTGGAAGCGGTTTAAGTATTTGCCGTGGCACTCTGAAATTATGGTTGCTACCCAAGGAAAGACCACGGATGGACAAAGTGTGTGATACACTGGAGCGCTTGTTTTGATGGCAGACTGTGCTGGAAGGATCTTGTGAGAAGAAACTACAAGTGGTAATGTTTTAACGCTATTGATGCAGTCAGTGAGAGTAAGAACAATCTGTAGTGCACTATCAAACACAAAGGCAAATACATTGGTAGCACTCATCGCAAAGCAAGGAAGCAGTTTGAGGTTCAGAAGTTGTGTTCAAGTATGGGGTTAGTACAGGGAGCTATAAGGATAGACTGTGACAGCCAAAGTGCAATTTTTCTTGGCAAAGAACCCTGCTTATCATTCAAAGACAAAGCACATTGATGTTCAGTATCACTTTGTGAGGGATATGATAGAAGACAAAAAGGTGTGCTGGTAAAGGTGGACACTTTGAAGAATACTGCAGATGCATTGACAAAATCTGTGAGCTCTGAGAAGTTCTCTTGGTGTAGAGAAACAATGGGCGTTTCAGGCTAGAAAAATGACTAAGCTCTCCTGTGGCCCCCTGTGGAAAGAAAACAACAAGTGGGAGAATGTTGGGTTGTGTTATATTCTTTCCACGACTAGCCCACGTAGTTAACCGAGGGTTAGAGGGGGGGAGGTCACAGGGAGTTTGAGGTGTACCCGTAACCCCACTTTATGGGGTCTGGGGTAGTACCCCAGAAAATTTTGGTTTTGGACCCTATGTTAGGATGGGCGGACCCACCTATGGTTTTGTGCATGATTTTCGCACATGTTTTTGGACGCGATGATTTTCAGTCCATGGATTTGGACGCGATGGTTTTTTGGTCCATGGTATTGGATGCTTTGGCATGTATAAATATGTATTATAACATTGAAAGGAAAATAATGAAAAATCAAGCTGGTAGTCCCAGTTTTGGGATCCAGGGGAAAAATCTCTGTGTATATGTGTTTTATGTGTTATGCTCTCGCATTGTTTATTTTCTATGTTTTAGAATTTGTATGTAGGTAATTTATGTACGGGATTAAAACCTACAATGGCTTGACTGTCTTGGCTTTCCTTTGGTTTCTCCTCATGGCTTCTTGCTCCTGTTTATTCACGGATTTGCTCTAGTTCTCCTTGGCCTCACATCATTGTTTACTCATCCAAAATATTGCCATTTTAATATCAATGACAATCTAGGTCAACAATTAGAGCCCTGAAATCACTTTAGAACCAGTATTTCAAACTTGTCTCTCAGGAATTTCAATTTTGCAACTTCAATGCAACAATTTTTCTTTAAGATCGGGAGAATACCTTTTAATGGTATGAGATTGGAGTATGCCTTGGAGGGTGCTCGAATTTCATAGCCTAGAAGGATCGAATGGAAGTAGTGCTTGATGATAATAGTGTGTTAAAATATGTTAAAACTAACATTGAAAAACCCCAATAGTTTGATGCACAACAATTAGCCCAATGGAGGGAGGATGTTACAAAGGCTAGGAGAATTCTTCTGGAAGGTGTGAGATACCTTGTGGTATCAAATATCCATGGAAAATAGACACCTTTTAATATGTGTAAGATAGTGATTGAGCTATTCGGAAATAGTAGTGACCATATAAAATTGGCCCTAAAAGATAAAATTTGAAACATCAAGATGCAAAAGAATGACACTATTCCACAATATCTCTTCAGGTTCACACATGTTTGAGATGATCTTAGAGGGGTTGGGGTGAATGTTGCATAAGATGACCCGGGGATCTTAGCACTTTTAGGACTTCAAAAATCTTGGCACAACTGTAAGGACTCTATGAATGGAAGGGGAAAATTACATAATTGGGAAAGGTTATGGTCCGATTTGGTTAAAGAAGAGTTTAGGGGGAATACCAGAGATAGAACATCATCCAGAGCAGAGGATGAAGAAAATTTTGCATTGGTTGGAAAGGGGGAGAAGGGCAAAGGAAAAAAGACCGAGAGCAAACTTGAATCCATCCAAAATAATTACAAGAATAAATATTTAAGCAAGATAAAATGCTTCCATTGCCACAAATACAGGCATTATGCAACAAAATGTTCACATAAGAAGTCTACTAAGAAGCCTTCAGAAGGAGTAGGAGGTGAAGCATTGGCTTCACAATTCGAATTAGACTTCGCCTAATAGCATGCATGACCAACACTATTACGGGGAGTGTGTGGTACCTTAATTATGGTGCCTCGTTCCATATAAGAGGGTGCTAGGAGTTTTTGAGTACCTAGAGGAGAAGGATCTCCAGATGCATAGCAAAATGGGGATGATAGGAGGTACAATGATACATGAATTGGTGTTTTCACCTTTAAGAGGGAGAAACCCTCTCCTCTTTCCCTTAAAGATGTTATGTGTGTACAAGGCTGGAGAAGAACCTAATATTTGTAGCAGTATTGGAGGATATAGGCTATGATGTTATTTTCAGTAAAGGGAATGCCTTTATGAGACAAATAGGTTCTGGGCAAGTCAATCATATCGGGGTTTGTGTGAGGAACCTATACAAACTTGAGGTGGGAGATTGCACTGCATTGAGCAGTAAGGATGAAAATGTGCAAAGTCGAGATGTTGGAGAACTCTAGCACAAGAGATTAGGTCATCTACACCATGGTCCTTAAAAATAATGCAACAAATTACCACTAGTCTCCCTAAAGGATCCCTTGACCAACAAGATGTCTAAAAGGGTTGCACATTGGGGAAATATGTCAAATCCACTTTCCATGACCGAGAGAGAAAAGTAGATGCAATCTTGGAGTGAGACCATTATGATGTTTGTGGACCCTTTTCTATAACCTCCACTGCAAAACATAAGTACTATTTTATTTTTAGTGATGATTTCTCTAGGAAATGTTGGATCTTCTTCACGTGGAAGAAGGATGAAATTTTCTAAAAAATTGTTGAATTCAAGGCATTGGTTAAGAACAAGACTAGGAAGAAGGTGTAGGCTCTCAGGAGCGACAATGGAGGTGAATTTGTTTTATGTTCCTTCAAGGATTTCTATGCCAAAGAAGGTATTCCAAGAGAAATGATAACACCCCATAACCCACAGTAGAATGGGGTAGTTGAAAGGAAGAATGGAAGCATATGTTATCACCTAAAAAATGATCATCTAGCCATTTCTAATTAGGTGGATCGAAATACACCACGTAGGATTAATTTTACCATAGTAAAATCACTTTCACCATAGTAAAATCACTTTCACCATAGGAAATAATTTAGTAAACCATTTTTATTAAATTATTTATGATTAAATTTTAAAAAACTCATAAGAATATTTAAATAAATCAACATCTATTTAATATTCTCTAGGAATAATTATTAAATCATTATTTGATAAGTTTTCCTTGTCACATTGGACTAAATCACCTTGGAATAATTAAATAGATCACCATTTATTTATTATTCCTTATTCTTATTTTTTGAATAATTGTTAAACCATTATTTAATAATTATTTCAAATTCACACTTTTCTTAATTCTCACAAAGTGATTAATAAATCATTTTATTTATTAATTACTTCAACCATTTTCTAAATAAAAATATTTGACCATTTTGAATATCATTTCCCTCTCCAAAAAATATAATAAAGTATTCCTAATGGCTATATTTTGATTTGGTCAATAATATTTTATTATTTTCCAATTCCTAATTTAGCTAAATACTATGTTATAAATAAAAGGGTTTTCCATTCATTCTTCACCATGATCATTATCATTGTCACCATTATCAACTCATGATAATTGAGCTTCCACTTGAGTTCCATCTTGCTTTTAGGTTTTCTGCATATTGAGAGAGAGAAACAGATTGCTAAAGCATAAGGACATCAAAAGGACCCATCGCATGGAGGGGGATATACAGACCCATGTTGTAAATCATCCTCACCAAGTGTTTTTTAATAAAAAAAATTCATTTAACTTGGCACTTGCAGCACGAATGAAGGGTAAGCAGAAGAAGGACTTGAGTAAAGTCAAGTGTTTCAACTGTGGCGAGATGGGTCATTTTTCGTCGAGATGTCCGATGAAGAAGAAGATGGGATATGACGAAAAGAAGAAAGGGAAGCAAGTCGCCGGTATTGCCACCTCTACTGAGATAGATGATCTCACCAGGAGGCTGGAGGAGGAGGACATTGCTATGATCTCCCATTTCTCGTAGGGAACTATCAATGAGGATGGATGGTATGTGGATAATGGTGCATTGAAACATATGATAGGGTCACAGGAACCATTATTTAATAATTATTTCAAATTCACACTTTTCTTAATCCTCACAAAGTGGTGAATAAATCATTTTATTTATTAATTACTTCAACGATTTTCTGAATAAAGATATTTTACCATTTTGAATATCTTTTCCCTCTCCAAAAATTAATAAAGTATTCCTAATGGTTAGATTTTGATTTGGTCAATAATATTTTATTATTTTCCATTTCCTAATTTAACTCAATCCTTTGTTTTTTTTTTTAACAAGGTCGGGTACTAATATATTATAAAACAACAGCGGAGGGACGAGGTCCCAGTACATGTGGGGAGGGTAAGATCGGTGAGGGAGGTGCAAAAGGGGAGCGCAATCCCATCCACCAAATCACTGGTCTTGCTTCTTAGAATTTGAAATACATAGCTATATTGTCGAACGAACTATCCTAACAGTAAACAAAATTTACAGAGGATAGAAAATTTTCAAAGGGATCACCAAAACTGATTAACTGAATCCTCGGGGGGCTTGTCTTTCTTATTGCTGAGCTTGGTCGAGGCTTCACCTTCTCGCTTTGATTCAATGTCTTTATGAAGCTCACCACTTCTTCCAAATGTTGATATTTTTCCTTGAGCCCTTCGATCTCAGCTTTCTGCTTCTCGAATTTTTTTTTCTTGGGTTTGTTTTCATTTTCCACTTCAACCCTGAGCTCGTTAAGAGTTTTGATGAAGCGCCCAATCATGAAGCAGTTTGCCCAGCAGCGCACGCAGCTATTGTTATTCTCAATCTATTCCAAAGGGTTACCAGACATATTGGTAACAGAGGAGATGCTCTCCTTATCCTTATTGCTGTTCTGAGGCTGAAGTCTTCTGAACATGCTTGGGTGGGAGGTAGCAATTCTCAAGTTCTTGACCAAATTTTCTCCCTGCTTCGAAAGCCTGTAGCTGCCTGAGGAGTGCTTGGTATTCAGGCTGTTGCCAGAATAGTACTGAAGCTGATGCCTGTGGGTGAAGGAGCTTATGTGGGATGGAATGAGACAGCGGAGAAGAGCCAACTCAAGGGAGTGATCACAGAATCTTCTAAAGCCCACAGATCGGATGAGTGTAGGGGAGGACGAGTGACGGGGGGATTGAAAGAAGTTCTGGGAGTGAGTAGAGGAACTAAGCAAAGGTAGGAAATGAGGCTCAACTGAAGAGGCTTGGAACACCCTGTGCGCAATACTAAACACCACAGGAACAGACCAAAGGTTAGCTAAAAATTTGCAAAACCAAAAGAAAAACAGTGCCAAGTTACCTCTGCCGACGCACAGAAGGGAAGATAGGAAGTTGATGTTACTCCCTGGAAACCACCTTTGACAATCACTGCGACCTGAAGAACTTCTACTAAGGCTGCTGAAATGCGTCTTCTTGTGAGGAAACCTGATCCTGGGCTGGTTCTTATAATCCTTGATGTAGAGCTCCTCGTGAACCATCCTGGCAGTGATATCATAGCTATTCGTGACTAAATGAGAACCCCTGCTCTTGAAGAGACATTTACCAACTGTTGTCATGTCTTGAGGACGAAAAATATTTGGTAGAAGGATACCCGACCTGCAGTTCTGAACAGGGGAGATTTTCCGCTTAGCTCTAGGTGGATTTTCTTTGTTTTTCATGTCAGACATGTGAGGGAGGATCGCCTTCTAAATCTGCATTGTACTGATATCCCCTTTTTTAAAATGAATGATGTAATTTCACAGTTCTTGTATAATGGGCCAGATCCCCATTGAAAGTTGGTTATGGTATTGGTTTGTCAGAGACATCATTATTTTCTCTAGCTGTCCCCACCCCTCTGTCCATCGCCTTGTTGGCTAAGGCATCTTTTGCTTGATTATGAGCTCTTAACACATGTTTGTAGACAACTTTCCCAAGCAGGTTGACAATTTCGTTATATGTTTGCTTTATTTTATTCAAAGCTTGATTTTTGAAATCTCTTCCAACTTCCATTGCTGTTATTATAATAACAGAATCTCCAATAATGATTGGATCTTTTGCCTGAAGCTTTGTGAGGACGTTGGTGCCTATAAGTAATCCATAATCCTCTGCCCTATTATTTGAAAGAGTCCCCAACCCCCATTCAAATGTGGAAAATTTTTCACCTTGCTGATCCAAGATAAGCCTACCCACCCCAGCTCTTCTGTGGTTGTTCTTTGAGGCTCCATTAAAGAAGAGGATGTAGCTTCTTTGGTTTTTGATCCACCCCTCTATTTCCCTTTCATTACCCCGAAGCTTCCAATTTGCTTGTTTGTCTCCAACATTCTTTGGTATATGGTTCCTAACTAGGCCATCCATGGGAATCTTGTTGTACCAGTCCTTTTCTACTTGTGTCCAGCTGGTTTGATCCGGGGGTGGCATACCTTTAGAGTTGATCATTTCCGCAATTTGGGCCCAAGTTTTGGATAGAATAGTCCCTGAGCTTGGTTTTTTTCCCTTGAAGATGCACTTGTTTCTTGCCAACCAAATGTGCCAACAGAGTGTGGAGGGGAGACACTTCCAAACGCTCATGATGGCAACCTTGTTTCGCTTGGCATAAAGGTAACTGTGAGTCCAGTTCTTGTGTAAAGGAGACAACTGCTCAATTGACTCAATATTCAGATTGAGGTGGCTGATAACTTGCTTCCAAAACTGTCTAGCTATGGCACAGTTCAAGAAGAGGTGTTGGGTACTCTCTTCTTCTACTTGGCAAAGAACACACATAGAAGGCCCACGTATGCCTTTTTTCCTCAAATTCTCAGCTGTAAGAATCCTCCCTTTCAGTAGGGTCTAGGTGAAAAACATGATTTTAGGAAGGCAAGCATTCTTCCACATAGCTGGCCAGAGGCTCCAATTATCATAGTTGCTATGATTACGGAGAAAGTTGTATCCAGATTTGACAGTGTAAATTCCTCCGCTAGGATCCCAAATATAATTGTCCATACTCTTTTTGTTTATCGGAGTTGAGCCATATAGCAGAGCCTTCAACTCTTCCCACTGATCAGAGAGGCAATTTGGTAGAGGAGGCTTTTTCCAAGTAGTCCAAATAGTTTGGTCCCACTCCAAGATGGAGAATAAGGAAGATATACCCTTCTCCTCCAACCAGTCATGAAGATCTCTCAGATTGTGGTTTCCTGTTAAAGGCGCTGACCCCATAATTCGATCATTCCAAATGGAAGTGCTTTCTCAGTTTCCAAGATTTCTTGAGAATTGATCTTTGATGTGGGGAATGGTTTTTTTAATAAGCCTCCAGATTTGGGTACAAGGATGGTCTGGAATCAGCTCAGTAATCAGCGAGGACCTCTGCCCGTTGAGATATTTCCTGGCCAAGGTTTCTCCCCACCATTGATCCTACCCATTTAGCATGTGCCAGATTAGCTTGATACCAAGAGCTTTGTTTGTTATGTTTTGGAGGCGGATGGAGACACCTCCATATTCGAAGGGAAGAGTCACTTGATCCCACCGAACCAAACTGAACATTTTGGAGTCCTGTCTCCCCCCCCACCAAAGGAAGCCTCTGATTATAAGCTCCATTTGCTTATGAATGCTAGCTGGAGCCAAAGTTAAGGCGAACAAATAAATTGGCAAAGATGAAAGGAGACCTTTGATTAAGATGGTTCTACTAGCTAAGTTTAACCACATCATCCCCCAACTTTGGATTTTCCTTCTTACTTTCTCGATTTGTTTATTCCAGTTCTCTGTCTTAATCCTTTCTTTGGCCAACGGTAACCCCAAATAAATGAAATGACTCCATTTTTGCTGAACTGGGATTTCCAGTATTTGAGAGATCCTTTGCATGATATTTTTTGGCACATTCCAGGTGTATATTCTACATTTTTTATTGTTTAAAAGGCCTCCAGAGGTAGCTAGGAAGTCATCTAACACCTTTTTGAACCTTCTAGCAATGATACTAGAGGCGCCCCCAATCAAGAGATTATCGTCCGTGAAGAGAGAGTGGTTAATTTCTTTAATCCCTCGAGCAATTCTGATACCAGTAATCTCCCTTCTGGTTCTCTGATTCTCCAGTTGTATGCTAAGTGTTTCTGCCATGATGATGTAAAGAAATGGGGAGAGCAGGCATCCCTGTCTCAAACCTCTAGTGCTGTGAAAGTATCTATTGGGCCTTCCATTAATCAAAGTTGCAATCCATGGGTTGGAGATGCACGCTTCAATGATCCTAATAAACTTGGTTGAAATGCTAAACTTTTGAAGAGCTGTAACAAGAAATTGATGGCAAACACGGTTAAAAGCATTAGCCATGTCCAACTTTATAACCATACCTCTTTCATTGTTTTGGATGCTCCTGTGGATGGCTTCTTGAATGAGGATCACATTGTCAGTTATCTGCCTTTTTGGGACAAAGCCCCCTTGGTTTTCCGAGATGATACAAGGGAGGACTTTTTTTTGTCGGTTTGCCAAAATCTTAGTGATGATTTTATATGAGGAGTTGCATAGTGAAATTGGCCTGAATCTATTAAAGGAGATAGGATTTGGCTCTTTGGGGATGAGGGCCAAGTGAGAAGTTTTCGCGTTTTCCCCCACTTTGTGTTTTTTGAAGACATTCTTAATCATACGGACCAGATCTTTTTTAATTGTCTCCCAATGGCTCTTGTAGAAAGCAACAATGAATCCATCGGGGCCTGGAGCTTTTTCCGGGTGCATGCTCCAAATGGCCTCCCTTATTTCATCTGCTGTTACCTCCTTCTCAAGCTCACTGTTTTGCTGTTCACTAACTTTGCTGCTAATGTGCTGAAGAAAATCAACACTTTCCACTTGCTGCTCCCCAGCTGTGAGGAGGTTTTTAAAATGGTTATACACTGCCTCTTTTATTTCTTCTCTTCCCTTATTTTCCTGGCCCTCCACTTGGATTTTGTGAATTTGGTTGCCCGCTCGTCGAATCTTGAGGTTGTTGTGGAAAAAAGCAGTATTCTTATCCCCTGCTTGGATCGAAAGACATATGGAATTTTGCCTCAGTTCCTACTCTTCATTTCTATTTTTCTTGTAGAGGGCCACAAACATTTCTGTTTCTTGGGTTTTGTCTTATTCATTAGCTTGCTGACTTTATTTTTCTTTGCTCCTCTTTTCCAGCTTTTCTTGCAACTCTGATTTTTTTTTTCTTGTCCTTGAGAGCTTCTTCTCTGGCCCACGTTTTTATTTTTTCTCTCACAATTTTGAGCTTGGTTTCCCATACATACTATGGGGAGCCCAACACCTCTACGTCCCAACTCTCTTTTATTATATTCCTGAAGGTATCCTTGTTGTCCCAAATTTTGCTATACTTGAATGGGATCAGACCCTGATTTTCCCACTTGTCCAGGATGAGCACAACCGGCTTATGATCGGATGCCGAGGCATGCACGATTTTGCTCTTGATGGACGAGAAACTTGCTACTATATCCTCCTGAATCAAGATTCTGTCAAGCCTTTCCTTTATGTTATGAACACCCGTTCTTTTCTTGCTCCATGTGAATTTTCTGTTGTTAGGATGGATATCGAGCAACTTATGTTCAACAATAATATCCTCCAAGACTGCTCTTGACGGATCACCAATGTATCTACCTCCCAGCTTTTCCTCTATATTCCGTATCAGATTTAGATCCCCTCCCATGACTAGATTGTCTATTTGAACATCTTGTACCTCTTCTTTTAGTGACTCCCAACATAATGCTTTGTCTCTGTAGTGATTTGGTGAATAGATGTTGATGACCGTATATTTGACGTTTGTGCTTTTCTTTGTTAAATATGTTTTGACCCAACTGCTGTTGAGTTTTTGGTTGATAATTTTCCAGTTCCATTTATTCCATAATGTCCCAATGCCTCCTGAGGCCCTATTGGAGCCTATGGCTATTCCTTCATAATTTTTTTGTGTTGCTATCAAGTTTTGAAACTCTTGGTTACTGATTTTGGTCTCTTGGATCATTATTATATCTGGTTGTTCTTGCTTTATTAGATCTCTTGTTGCGTTGAGTTTTAAAGCAGAACCCAACCCCCTGCTGTTCCAATAGACCAAGATCATTATTTACTTGGTTTATGGTTGTTCCAGCCTTGTCCTTCTATTGCATTTTCTCCCCACTTCCTTTCTGTTTACCAAGGAAAGTGTCCATTGGTTGTTGATTGCCAATAGCCATATCCTTTGTTGTGGCCTCATCTCTAAGTTCCTTGTTGGACTTCCTCCCGACTTTTTTTGGCTGTTCTGGAGCATTGGTTGTTTATTTGACTTTATTTCTAGTGAGGATTATATCAATGGAAGGGGGGAAGGCGAGAATCTAAGGGATGGGGATGAGGCACTCACATTAGCATTGGGCTGGGGAGGGGAACGAGGAGATGGGGGATCTTCTTCCAGGAGTTCGAAGGGATTAAATGACGGTTCGACTGGAGGAGCAGGATTAATGGGGGGGTTAGAGGAAGTAGCAGTATTTCCATGGGTTCGAGTGGGGTTCAGAGTAGCTTGTTTATTACTAGTTTTCTTCCTTTTCACTTGTTCCCAATTGTTTTCTTGGACTTCTGCATTCTCCACCGTCTCCACATCCTTTAGTTTGCTACACCTATTTGCAAAATGACCATACTCATGACATACCTTGCATTTGAAGGGGATTTACTCGTAGTCCAGTTGTTGGATGTGTGTACATTGATCCACCTTGAGTTTGATTGCCTCCGAAAGCCCTTTTCCCAGATCTACTTCCACACAGATCCCGACACAAGCATGCATGTTGTCTTTTGGTTCGCATCTATCAATATAATTTCCTACCGCGTTCCCTATAGCTTTGACTGACTCATCTCCCCAACAGTGAAGAGGAAGATGCAACAGCCTAACCTAGACTGGCACTACGTTTGGGATGTCCATCTCAAGGTCAAAGTTTGGAGACCACCTGTTCAGATACAGGC
>APFE031041955.1:2723-14536 GCA_000404065.3 Pinus taeda
TTTTTGCCTCTACAGAAGGAGCATCATCAGATCCCTTTCCTTTATCAGGAGCTTTAGATTTACAGTCCCTTCTGAAGTGCCCTTCCTTTCCACATTTCCAGCACACCACCTTTATAGGTTTTCCTAGGGATTTAGATCTCCCTCTAGATTTAGATCTCCCACTCGATGACTTATTTTTGTTTCTGTTATGGGACCATCCTCGTACAAACAAGGCATCACCATTCTAGCTCTCCATATTTTTCCGTCTCATCTCCTCCATCGACAAGGATGAGACTATTTCATCAAAATGCAAGGCATTTGTGTTGCTACCTATTGCAATAACCAGACTATCCCACGAATCTAGTAGAGAACACAACAAACTGATGCACTTATCTTCATCTAAAATTTTAATATCAACATATCATAACTGACTTACCACAGTATTAAATGCGTTCAGATACTCTGTCACCGAGTCTACATCTTTCATCCTCAGGTTATACAACTTTTTTCCGTATGAACAGTTTATTCACCAGAGACTTAGATTGGTACAAAGTCCCTAACTTGTCCCACAAAGCCTTCGCCATAGATTCCCCTAATACATTCAACAATACTGAATCTGAGACACACAATCGTATTGTGCTCTTAGCCTTCCGATCCAACTTCTTCCATTCTTCATCAGACACTCTCGTTGGTTTAGTACCTGGATCTACAGCAACCCACTAATCTTTATCCACCAACAGATCCTCCATATTGAGTTTCCATAACTCAAAACTCTGACCATTAAATTTTTCAGTCTCTATTTTTCCACTGCTCGCCATCCTCTTTCACCACCATAATCGATCCCGCAGATCTCCCATTGAACAGGGTCTACCACAGGCCCGAGCGAAACCCCTCAGTAACAAAGGCGTCCCATTGAAGCCAAAACAGCTCTAAAACCAAATGTAGGTTTTAACCCCATACAGAAATTACCTGCATACAAATTCTAAAAACACAGAAAATAAATAATGCGAGAGAATAACACATATACACAGAGATTTTCCATTGGATCCCAAAACCGGGACTATAAATTTGATTTTTCATTATGTTCCTTTCAATGTTACAATACATATTTATACATGGCAAAACATCCAATACCATGGACCGAAAAACCATCGCGTCCAAAACAATGTGTGAAAATCATGCACAAAACCATAGGTAGGTCCGCCCAACCTAATATAGGGTCCAAAAACAAGATTTTCTGGGGCGCTGCCCTAGACCCCATAGAGGGGGGTTACCTACACCCCTCAAACCCCCTGTAACCCCCCCGCTACGCAATCAGCGAACGAAGGGGGGGCTCCGCCCCCCCTCTAACCCCTCGGTTAACTACGTGGGCTAGTCGTGGAAATAATATAACACAACCCAACAGAGAATGGAGAAAAACTACATCTCAACAACATACTATATGTTCTAGGTTTGAAAAAGAATTTTCTTTCAATTTCTTGCTTAGAAGATAAAGGAGATAGAGTTGCTTTTGTTGATGGAAAAGCCTTGGTTTGGGGAAAAGATTCAAGTATTGATAAAGATAAGGTCATTGGAGTTCATGAAGGAACCTTATATAGAGTCATTACACCACCTCCTAAAGCCCTAGCTCATATGGAAATCACTCATATTGAGTTATGGCATAGAATATATGGGCATCTTCACTACAAGGTCATTCCCACTCTTAAACATCTAGTTCATGGCATCCCCAATACCAAATAAGACCGTGAAGGAGTTTGCAAGGGATTCTGTTTGTGAAAACATACAAGAAAACCATTTTCAAATAGTGAAACAAGGTCTAAATAAATATTAAACTTCATACATTCTGATGCGTGTGGGCCCATGTATGAAAAAACACTTGGAGGTCATCTTTACTATGTAACATGTATTGATGATCACTCTAGAAAGACATGGCTCTACCTTCTCAAGAAAAAGGATGAAGTATTTGAGAAATTCAAAGAGTTTAGATGTGAAGTGGAAACCCTAACCGAAAGAAAAATAAAGACTTTGAGATCTGAAAATGGTGGGGAATACACTTCTAAAGAATTGATTGCATATTGTAAAGAAGCATGAATTAAGAGGCAGCTTATTGTTCCCTACTATCCTAAACAATATGGAGTGGCTGAAAGAAAGAATAGGAAAATTGAAGAAGGTGTACGAACAATGATCCTTGATCAAGACTTACCAAAGTTTCTATGGGGAGAAGCTGAAATGACAACCGTATATATTCAAAATAGAAGTCCTCATAGAATTCTTGAAAATATGACACCCCAGGAAGCATTCATAGGGAAGAAGCCAAGAGTGGACCATATATGAATCTTTGGGAGTCCTTCCTACATCCACATTCCAAAGGACAAACAAAAGACGCTATATTCTACAAGAACTAAAGGAATCTTCATTCGCTATAGTCTTTCCTCAAAGGCATATAGAATCTACGTCAAGGAAGGGAGACACATTGAAGTAAGCTGGGATGTTATATTTGATTAAAATCAAGTCTACAAAAGATCAAAGGATATTACTATTGATTTTGATGGCGAATATCTACCTATATTTGAAGAAGAAGAAGTACAACATGACAACCCTTCTACAATTCAAGAAGAAGAAAAAGGACCAAATGAGCCTATTCAACTTTTGGTCATACCGAACACAAGGAAGAGGCCAAATTGGTAAAAAACTACTCTTGAAGATGTTGAAGGGCATGGAGCTGCGAAAGGAAACTTTAGAGAAAGCAAATGGCAGAAGAGATATTCTAGATATGATGCATATATGACAAGACTAATTAAAGCAGAACCATCTACATTTGAAGAAGTTTCTCACCAAGAAGTATGGAAGAAAGATATGTCAAAAGAATATCAACCCATCATGAAGAACTGGGTTTTGGAAATTGTTCCTAGACCTAGTGAAAAATCGATTGTCACCTCAAAATGGATCTACAAGATAAAACATGATGTTGATGGAAGTATAGATAAATATAAGGCCAGATTTGTTGCAAGGGGTTTCTCTCAAAAGGAAGGCATAGATTATGAAGAAACCTTTGCACCCACTGTAAGGTATACTACCATTAGATCGTTGGTTTCATTGACTGCTACAATGGGATGAAATATCCATCAAATGGACATGAAGACAACATTTCTGAATGGAACTATTGATGAGGAAGTGTACATTGAGCAGCCTGGAGGCTTTGAGGTAAATGGAAGAGACACTCATGTCTGTAGACTTAAGAAGGCCCCATATGGTTTGAAGCAAGCTCCTAGGCCATCATGGTATGCAATAATGGATGCATACCTTCTAAGCATTGGTTTCGAGAAGAGTTTTGCTAGTCCAAATCTTTACATCAAGGTTATGAATAATGATCTAGTCATTATTCTATTGTATGTGGATACTCTATTCATTACAGGCGTGGAGAGAAGAATACAAGAATGCAAGAAGATGATGGCAGTTGAATTTTAGATGAAGGATCTGAGATTGATGCACTATTACCTAGGTCTACAAGTAAAGAAAAATCTTGGGGAGATATATTTTGGGAAAGGAAAGTATATCATCAAGTTGTTGTAGAAATTTGGGATGATGGATTCCAATTCCATGACTACTCCTATGATCACCAATCTTAAGAAGTTTAGGAGCTTTGACTCAAGTCTCGTGGATCTTACCTCCTATCGTCAGTTGGTGGGTTCTCTCATGTATCTGGTAAATAGTAGGCCGTATATATGATTTGTTGTAAACATCCTCAGTTAGTTTCAGTTGGAGCCTCATCATGATCACTAGATAACTGCCAAAAATATATTGAGATATCTTCGTGGCACAATATGTCACTGCCTAAAGTATAATAGCAAGGAAGTCAATTTGATTGGTTTCACAAATTTTGATTGGGGTGGCAGTGAGACCGATGGAAGAAGCACTATCGATGGATGCTTTAGTTTGGGGTCTGCCATGATCTCATGGATGAGTAGACAACAGGATCATGTTTCTTTGAGTAGTGCTGAAGTAGAATACATGGTTGCATGTGAAGTAGGAAAGGAGGTTGTATGGTTGAGGAAGCTTCTGATATATTTGTTCGAGAAGCCTTTGGATCCTATTGTGATTAATTGTGATAATCAAAGTTGTATCAAGATGTCTAGAGATATCATGTTTCATGCTAGGACGAAGCATATCAACAATAAGTTCCACTATATTAGGAGCTTGGTGCAGGATGGGATCGTGAAGCTACAGTTTGTCCCAACAGGCGATCAAGTAGATGATATACTAACAAAGTATCTTCCTAATAAGAAGTTTGAATATCTTAGCAGCATGCTTAGTTTAGTTTATATTGTTGATTGTGTTGATAATGATAAAAAATTGGAAGATATTTTTTGACGCCTTGTGTGTGAGACACATTTCTTAGGAGGACATCTAGCTGGCACTATGCATTGATGTCTAGTTCCCAAAGTAGGGAGGGTGGTGTTGGTCATGGAGCTCTGACCTCAGATATGCACCTAGATCCTTGGGTTGATGGTTAGCAAGTAAGCCTCATCATACCTAGAGAGGCTGAAAGATTTAGTCTATCTTAGTCTCACTTGGATAGATTTCCCTAGTCAAGAATCTAGTCTGTGGCATTGCAGTGTCTAAATTGTCGAGAGACCTTGGATAGATTGCCTTGGTTAGGAATCTATTCCATGGCATTGTGGTGCCTAAACTCTTCATAGTTCATATAGTTTGAGATCTTCCTTGTACTTGTTATGAGTACCCCCTAGTTAAGAGGGAGTGTTGAAAAATGTATCTAGGTTCGGTCTTCATAAAATGTATCTGTCAAAAGAATTTTTTTTATTATTACAATGACTTATTAAAGCATGGGTTTCATACTTGGGTCCTCACTTTATTAGTCAAAGTCCCCATTGTGGACTTCTATGATTAATAAATAGTCATTAGAGTCATTGTATATTTTATGAGACCCTTCTTGGGCTTTCGAACAATGTAAAAGGAATTATTTTTGAGTCAAAAATGAATTATGTAACCTCCACACCAATTTGGCCTTAAGCAGATCAAGTTGGCCTCAAGGAAGTCAATTCGACCTCATTGGAAGGCTATATATACAAGGTAGTTTGACTTCATTTGAAGCATCTCACTCTCTCATGCATAGTTCGATATCTGAAGCTGGAAGCTGGGAAAAGTGCGAAGGTGAAGAAGGAGGCTAAAAGGAGTGCGAGTTTGGTCAAGAAGGAAGGGAAGGGAAAAATCGAAGTTTTGGTATCTCTCTCTCTCTCGTGTGGGCTAACTTGGGAGATTGAAGTCTCCTTGTCAAAGTCGAAGTTGTTGTTGATGCCAAAAGCTACCAAGTTGAAGTTATTGGAGTTGAAGTATTGATGCTACTAGGTTGAATGTTGGATTGAAGGAGGAGAGGCTAGCTTGGTGTGGAGGAGGTCTGTGTCTAGGTTGAAGAGTCTCAAGGAAAACTATTGAAGAAAATGATTTTGATTGTGTTTTCCCCTAGATATGGGGTTTTTCCCTAGCAAAGTGCCTACATCTTGTGTCTTGTGTTTTTGTGATCTTCGTGCACACATAATTTGGTAATTTCTTAATGAAAGATAATATAACAAATAAGTAAAGGAAGCCAACATAATTCACAAGTAATTATCAACAAAGAGAAATATAACCCTAATTCTACTAGCATTGATTTCTCAACATTGAGGAGCATTCAAGAAGCTCAACTTCCTCTGATCATGTATCCTAAAATATCATAACCCAAGTTTTGGAAGTTGGACCAAATTATAAAAAAGATTTCCCCTCACTATGGTCCAAGTTTTAGTTTTTGGGACCTCCCAGAAGAAAAGTTATAGCAGAAATTCCAACATGAATTGTTTGAAGCACGATTTTAGGAGCATTCGGGAAGCTTGAATTCCTTTGATCATATCTCCTAAAGTATCATGACACGATATATGAAATTTGGACCAAATGATCAACAATATTTCCCCTCATTGTGGTCCATGTTTCAACTTCTAGAACCTATAGCGAAAATTCCAACATGACCTATTTAAATATGCATTTAGGAAGCCCAACTTCCTCTAATCATATTTCCTAAAATTTCACAACCTAAGATATAAAAACTAGACGAGAGGATCAACGATATTTCCCCTCACCATGGTCAAAATTTCAGCTTCTGGAACCCCCGAGAAGAAAAGTTATAGTAGAAAAGTGAGCAATTGTAATCACAAAGCCCTACATGTCCACATACAACATATTAATTTGCACATAAAAATCAAGACATCTTTCTTACAACCTCAAGGTAGAATTTCATTATAATCCACAGAGCAATCAAGGAATTTTCCCTATTGATTCCATGCAACAGTTTCTTATAGTCATGCAAAATTATCATAGAGCTATGCATCCATTTCAATAAATAACTAATCATCATATTCATAGCTCACAATTAATAACACTTATTGAGATCTATAACAATTTCAGGTTAAAGTTCATGTAATAAAGAATAATAAAAGCAAAATAAGACCAAGGTCACGGGACACGTATTCCAAGTTGAATGTTGGGAAAACACTATATTGGGGGCCACTTTTGATTTATTATGGCTATGGAAATTGGAAAAGGCAAAGAGGCAAGAATTCTCATCTATTTATGAAAATAAAGGAAAAAAGGAGAAAAGGGAGGTAAAGAGACACATATTTGCATGTTAAAGAAATTAGAGGGAAAATGAAGAATAAGGAGACATAAATAATAAGAAGGCATCAGAGAATCAATTCACATCTTTTGTCAGTTTTATCTTGGATCAAGTGAGGAGAGAGAGAGCTCCAAGAGGAGAAAGAAAGCAAAGACAAGAAAATGAAAGCAAAGGAAGGGAAAGGACAAGCAAAGTAAAGTAAGGAGAAGGTTGGATCAACAACTTCAACATGAAGATTTTGCAGGTAAAAGGTTGCATGTGTGATTTCCTAGTTGAGGTGTGAATGCATCGTTCATGCATGTGTTTTTTCTTGTTTGGCAATGGTTTCAGCCTCCTTACGAATTCCTGGATAGCCATGGTGTTATGGGATTTATTCTCGGTTGAGGTTTGGATTGCTAGAAGGTTTTGGAACTAGGTGAGGTGGTATTAGGAAAATTCCCAAGGGTTAGGGGTGGAGATGGTTTTCTCTGGGAAGCCCTCGATAGGTGGGTGGAGACAAACAAACTCCTCAAGATATGGTGAAGAAATTATGAGGCATCCAAGCTTGGTTTGGTTTTGTGATCTTAGGACCGGTTTAGGTGAGATCAAGATAGTTGGAGGGCGGAGGTGGTTTAACCTCTGGAGTCTCTAGTTGATTATGTCTCGGTTTATCCCATGAGATAACACATTCATGCTTGGAATATGGCATGGGGGTGATTGGTTGAAAGAAAGATTTGCTTCAACTCAATCTATGGTCGGGTGGTACGTGGAAGTCACTGACTTGGTTGGATTTTTCATTTGTTAATAAGATTTATTTTCTTATTGTGATTTATGAGCACTTGTACTTGTTATTATGTTGATTTGATGGTTTTTTTCATGGTTAATATTATGATTATATGCTAGTTATAAGAACAATTCTATGATGTGCTCTAGCTATGGCTCTTGTTCATGGTTTAATAAGTATTTGAATAGCTGATGAATGCATGGGATAACAAGTGTTGTTGCAACTACTTGAGAGGGAATTAGACCTTCTAGGTTATTCTCATATGAAGTTCATACATTTAAGATCAGATATGCATTCATGACCTGTAACCCACATGTTTACCACATGTTTGATGGAATGTCTAATGTGTTCTAGGCAGTCTAGATCAAATTATGGTTTCAAGTTTGAATTTTATCATTTTTGTCATGCTAAATGTGATTCTTGAAAGTTACAAGAAGTTATGGGAAAGGGTCTGGAGGTTAGCCTAGAAAAGTGGCTCAGATTTCAGGATTGTTGGACCTGAACTAGAGGAATTAGTTCATAACCGCATGGAAGCAAGCCTATGCGTGCAGTTGGAGGCCTATAACTGCACTCTTGACTTATTGTGCATGTGGTTGGGGTGTTAGGTTAGTGAAAAGGGTTCCAACTCAGAGATTGAACACTCGGGGTGGTTTACAACCTCCTGAGTGTTGTGTGATCTTTGAGGGATGTCAGTAAAGTTGTTAGTTGGTCGGCCCCACTTCCATAACTGGAACTTGGAGGTAGGCTCATGTCATTGTAGCACTCACCTCACATTTACACTGGGGAGCTTGTAAAAGTGAGTAAATGTGGGAGGGGCGGTTAGAAGATCCAACAATAGCTAAAAATGAAGGTGGGACTTTGATTTCCCCCACAACCATAGACTAGTTGTAGCGTGCATTTCTTGTAGTAGTCACCCTCAAGCTAGATCCACGATCCAAGGGGGTTTTCTTAAGCAAATTCAATTAGAAATCATGATTATCACTAAGAGTATGGGAAATATTTATTATAGGCGGTTTATTAGTTGTAACAAGCACTATAAGAATTCACCTTTTTATGTTGTCTTTCAACCCAAAAATCCAATTCTATCCTTCATCCTATTTCTTTCATCTGAAAAAAAGAGCATTTTTTGTTGTTTAATGCCTTTTATCCTTTTTCTTGTGTGTCTCTTCATGTTCCTCATGGAACATTCTTCAAGATCTTTCTTGTTAGCTGCATATTTGATTAATTAGTGGTGCTAGCTAACGCCACTCATGTTCTTCTTCCTTTTCCCCCTCAAATCATGGATCTATAGTCCCACTCTTCAGACCATTCAAATAAATTTATAATCATTTGTAATCAGAGTATAATTACATTACAAAATTCAGGGGGAGTATATCAGGGGTGTTACATATAGCTCAAGGCTGAGCTAAGCTCTCTGATTACTAGATTCAAGTCAATCCTAGTTTTCGATGGCACTAATGGATCCATCCAAAGGAATGGCAGTCCAAACTAGATCCAAATATTCAGCACAAATTCTAGAGAAACATTCAAAAAAGGCACATTCCCTTCTCACTCCTTCTAGATAAACTCCATTAGGTATGCTCAACTAAAGGTACTTTTTCTATCCAGGAGGCATACCACCTTTACGCAGGATATCACCTGCTACCGACAATAGAAATATGGTCTAAAATTTGGAAACAAAACCTCTAACCTACATTATCCTTTTGCTATGGCTATTGATCCAAAACAAGCCCTTAACTTGGGAAAATATCCAAGAGCATAGTTACCATGGGCCATCTCATTATCCCCTATGTCTACTACACCTTGAAGCTTTAGAGCATATCCTCAATAAATGTGCCTTCTTAGCAAGCCCATGGTCCAAACACGAGGAAATCCTCTCTCACTCGAACAAAGATCATGTAAACATTTTCAACACTATTGTAGGTTGGCACTCTGAGGTCTTCTCAAACATGATCTTAAATTGCATCTGGTCTCTTTCCCCTGGTCTTCTTCTATGGAAAATTTGGAAAGAGCACAATAGAAGAATCTTCAAGGGCTCCTCCATTTCATGTAACTCCCTATGGAATTCCTTCCTTTCTAATATCAAGGAATTTTCCCTATGTCTCCCTTGGTCATCCCAATATTAGCAAACCTATGGTAGTGAAACTAGAACCCTTCATCGTTGGTTCCCTTCTCCTTTCCTTCCTTGTTCTGCCCTTCTCCCTCCATCCCTATTCCTCTCAAGTATTACTTCAGCCTGGTTTCCTCCTCCACCTTCTTTCCTTAAGTTGAATTTTGATAGGGCATCTAAAGGATATGGAGGCATCATAAGAAATCATGAAGATCAACCTATCTATATCTACTCTAGAACCCTTAGGATCAATAATAATAGTTCCACATAGCTTATGACTCTCATGACATGGTTGGAAGCAACCCATTCCCAAGGAATGACCAAGATCTTAGTTGAAGGAGATTCTTAGCTCATTGTGAATATGATTTGTAGAGTTCAAAACGATTGCCCCATCCAAAAAATTTCCACAAGTTGGCGCCTGGAAGAACTCCTTAGCCAAATCCTTGTTATTCTTACCAACATTCCAAAAATTATTCCTAGACATGTTTGGTGGTCTAGAAATAAAACAGAACTTTGTTGGCCAACTACGGGTGTTTAGACTCTTCCTTTCTTCTTTATGAAGTCTGTTGCTAGATTCCCCTCTTAAGAAGACGTGTTGGTAGTGTGTTCATAGAGATATTTCTACCTTGGATGGGGTGTTTTCGAGACAAAATGCGGGGATGCAAGTTGTTAGTGTCCCACCTGGCCCATGGACTGGAGGACGTCGCAACGTGCCCATGTGAGAGTTTTAATGAGAGGTGTAATGGCACTTTACTAGAGCATGTCGTCCATCATTCAACTTAACATGCAGTTAGCCTTCAACGATACCCCAATCACTTCAATGGTCATTCAATGACCCACTTGTGCCATCCAATGGAGACAACATTTATCCATGTCCTCGGGGATTGTTGTCAGGGTTATCTTTAGGTATACCGTGCTCGATGAGAATGATGGATTTATATGGAAAAAATCTAGGATCTGTAACACTTACAGAGGCTCGCTTCCGCCGGAATCTTCAATGCCCCAGCCCAGTAAACAACATCCCCTTAAGCTATATTATTGCTCTAGCATGCAAGGTTTACAACACCAGCTTCAATTGCAACTCATTGTAAATGGTATCTCTCCTCCCCTTTGTCATCTTTATTTTTTCAAGTTGTCTCACTGTCGATGGTTGATTATGTTCAAAGTCACTCTTGTGCATGGGCTTCTCTACCCTTCATGGCCTCCTCCACTCCTTTGTAAGTGTCCCCTGAGAATTGTTGTGTCTGCCCTCTCTTGGATTATCAATCCCCTTTGTATTTCTTCTCTTTCTCTCGTCCTCCAGGCTCTGTTTGACCTACACTCTCCCCTTGGTCTCGCATCCCCTATCCCCCTTTCTGCACTACCGTTGAGTCCATCCCAGGCCCCTAGTAGTTATCCACTTCCCCGTCTTCGTGATCAATCTCCTTGCCACTAATATTCTTTACTGGAAGCTCCCCACAATAACCATTCCCCCAGTGGTGTCACCCTTCCCCGTATCCTTATGACGTGGCATCTCTTTGGTTCCAACTAAGCCTTCTCCTCCCCATCTCCAGTGCCAATCTCGTTTCACTTTTCTACTCCTTTAACCATGCCTTGATAATGAGCTCAAGTGAGTAGGGGCAACTTGTTATCAAGAGAAGGCCCACAGGGTCAACACACATATGCATCACTACTTGGAGGAAGCAGGCATCAGTGATCATGGCCTCACTCTAGGACCCATCAAGGAAGAACTCACCCATGTCGAGGGAGAAGGTTCCTCTCATTGCCTTCATCTCTCTAACACAAAGGTTCTAGCAAAATTGACAGATTGGGTTCCTCACACAGGCACACTCAGGGCAGATTTAATCAGTACATGCAGACAATCGACCTGTATTGGCATATGAAGTTCTTACTTGGCAGAGTCCTCCAAACCAACATGAGCACCACACAGACATTCTTCGCTCCCTTGAGCACTTGCATTGGCACATGAAAGACTTAGACAATCAGATGCAATGCATAGAGCAACATCTTGGGATTCCTCCCTTAATGGGGGGCACAATTGGAGATAATAAAGACTCCATCTAAGTCACTTCCACAGACTTAGACCCATCTACTTGATTGTGTGTCATGGTCTTACTCTATTTTGTTTACTGTCGGCCAACATACTATTTTTTGTATGATTTTGGACTACTCCACCACTCAATTATCTTACATCTTTTTGGAGAATCCATTTTTGGCTTTGGTTAAGTCTCTATGTGAGAGATCAACTTAAAACTCATAAATCTTTTATATAATCTCAAATTTAAAAAGTAATAAAA
>APFE031041976.1:0-12700 GCA_000404065.3 Pinus taeda
GAGTCTTGCAGACCCATTTCTCTGGTGGTGAATACGGCATGCACCGGTTCTGCGAGCTGCTAGTGTCTTCGTGGTAGGTACTCCAACTGGATCAGTTGCTACAGGATTTCTGTAGGACATCCTGTATCCATTTCTCCTCCTAGGGTGCATGCTGACATAATTCGAGTCCTGTTTCACAGGTGAAGGGTCTTGAGGTCACCTAGACAGGTAAGTGCTCGAGCCTCAGAAGACCTTATTTTTGAGATTGAAAAAAAACAACTTTTCTTATTTGAAAAACATAGTTCTGGTTGCATGTGCAGGTATGCTTGCTCAGATTGGAGTGGTGGTGGTGAAAAGAGGTGAAGCGAGTGGAGGATGGAAGAAAAGGGTGGTTGCATGCCTTCTCAGTTGACTTCAAGCTCCAAATCCTTCCCTGCAGTCAATTCTGGCCCATCCAAAAGTTCTATAGGAAGTTTCCTGTAGAAATACAGAACTTCCTGTAGAAAGTCCTGTAGCTTCCTGTAGAAGGCTGAACCATGATCCGATTGTGCCCAAACTTTGAAAAAATGAGTGTTCATAACGGGTGTGCATGTGAGGCTGTCTGGTAGCTTGATAGGGACCCTTGTCCTTGAGTTGAGAGTCCTCCTTTGGTGCGCTGTGTACCTGCAACCTACAACACTTTCAGAGATCAACTTGTTTTTCCTTTTTTCTTTTTTCTTTTTGTTTCTCTTTTTTCTATTTCCTTTTTTTTTTTTTTTTAAGAGACAGTAGGGGCACCTCAATGAGGTTTTCAACCCTACCATCTGCCTTGGGCACCTTGAAAAGGTTTTCACCCAAGGATCCTTTTATTCCCATTCTTTTTTCAAAGAGACAACAGGAGCGCCTCAATGAGGTTTTCACTCCTACCATCTGCCTTGGGTGCCTCAGAAAGGTCTTCTCTATGACCGGCACTGATTTTTCCATAGTTTTGACGAACTCTTGCCTCAAAAGAGGTTTCCTGTAGATCTTAAGTCGATGCCCATTGACGAGCATGGGGATGGCTTCTTCATCAATAGTCCGGATAAGGACGGAACCATTTTCATTACACTTTTCCACTGCATATGGCCCTAGCCACCTCGTTCTCAGCTTCCCTTTGAAATCCTTATGTTTGGAATCATACAATAGCACCCAATCTCTCGGTTAGAATTGTTTGTCATTGAGGTGTTGGTCATGCCATACCTTCCTCTGAAGTTGAGTCACTTATGAGTGGAGGAGGGCATGCATTCGAAGTTCGTCTAACCCATTTCAACTGCATTAACCTTTCTTGTTGAGCATGGCTGAGATCTAGGTTCAGCTGAGCTGCCATCCTCAATGTGTTGTATTCAAACTCGATTGATAGCAAAGCTCTCTTCCCATAGACCAGCTCATAGGGTGTGAAACTGGTTGTGGTCTTCCAAGTGGTGTTGTAGGCCCAAGTGGCCTCAACCAGGTGATCTGCCCAATACTTTCTGCTGCTGCTCACCACCTTAGTCAAAATCCCCTCTAATGCTCTATTGGTGACTTCCACTTGCCCATTCACTTGAGGATGATATGGGGTGGAAGTCCTATGCTTGATCTTGTGGTGAGCAAGCAAGTCTTCAATCAAGTTGGAGGTGAACTGGCTTCCTTGATTGGTGACTAACTCTCTTGGGTAGCCAAATTTGTAGAAAATGTTTTCTCTTAAAAACTCAGCCACCTTTTCCTCTTTTGCTGCTTTGATTTCCTTGGTTTCTGCCCACTTTGTCAGATAGTCTGTGCACACAATGATGTAAGACTTTTGCCTTGAAGGAGGGTTGATAGAACCCACAAAATCCATACCCCACTTCTCAAATGGCTCAAGATTAACTTGAGGTTGGAGAGGCATTTCTTCCCTTGGAGTCGGTTTCCCCATCCTTTGGCATCAATCGCATTGGTTGATATATCTTCTGACATCTTGATAAAGAGTGGGCCATTAGTAGCCTGCCTGTAGGATTTTGAAGGCAGTCCTATTGGCTGCAAAATGTCCTCCATAAGCCCCATCATGACAGGTTAGGAAGATGTCAAACACTTCCTCCTCCCTCACACAACGCCTTAAGATCTGATGAGGGCCAAGTTTGAACAAGTTGCCCCCGATCCAAGCAAATGAGGCACTTTTCCTCACGATTATGCTCTTCTACTTTGAGGATAGATGCAGAGGGAACTGTGCTGAGACCAGATAGTTCGCTATATCAGCAAACCACGGGGAAAGTACTGAGATAGCAAATAGATGCTCATCTGGCATCTGGCCATCCACTGTTCCTTCTTCACCTGCAGGAAAATCCAATCTAGATAATAAGTCAGCAAAAACATTTTCTTTACCTAGTTTGTCAATGATAGTCAAATCAAACTGCTGCAACAAAAGTAACCATCTAATAATATGAGCATTCACATCAGGCTTATTCATTAAATATCTAATTGCAACATGGTCAATATGTACAAATGTTTGATAGCAAGTGATATAGTGTCGGAACTTGTTCAGGGAAAGGACCACGGCCAGGAACTCTTTCTGAGTTACCGTATAATTCATCTCTGCCTTGGATAAGTTTTTGCTGACAAAGTATATAGCATATGGAAATTTTTCTTCGACTTGTCCTAAGGCTACCCCTATGGCTTTGTTCGAGGCATTAGTGTGGATGTGGAAAGGTAGGGCCCAGTTTGGTCCTCTCAGAATTGGAGCAAACACCAACTTATCCTTAAATTCATTCAGAGCCCTCTGGCAGTCATCCAACCATTTAAACTCAACATATTTTGCTAAGAGGCCAAACAATGGCGTGAAAATCTTACTAAAGTCTTTAATGAATCTTCCGTAATATCCCTCTAAGCCTAGGAAACTCCGAACATCTCTCACCTTCTAGGGAGGTGGGACCTTTTTGATGATAGCAATTTTACTGGGATCCACCTGTAATCTCTGGCAAGAAATGGTATGACCTAACACGGTCCCTTAAGTCATTAGGAATTCACATTTTTCAAGGCTAAGGGACAGGTTCACCTCAATTCACTTGCTCAAAAATTTTCCCAGGTTGGACAAGGCTTCCTAGAAGCTAGACCCATAAGGAGTAATGTCATCCATATAGATTTCCACTGAATCATGGACCAACTCGACAAAGATGCTTAATAAATCTCTTTGGAAAGTGGCAAGGGCATTACATAGCCCAAAGGGAAGGACAGAGTAGGCAAAGGTACCCCATGGACAAGTGAAGGTGGTCTTATCTTGGTCCTCTGGGTTGATTTGGATCTGATTATACCCATTGAACCCATCTAGGAAAGAGAAAAACTTCTTCCCTGCTAGACCATCCAACACTTGATCTATGAAAGGTAAAGGGAAGTGGTATTTCTTGGTGGCTTTATTCAGTTCTCTGTAGTCCACAAAGATTCTCCATTTCCCATTTTTCTTGGGTACCAACACCAAAGGGGAAACCCATTTGCTATCTGAGATGGGGTAGATGAATCTTGCGTCCAACAATTTTTGTACTTCTTCTTTAACAATGTCCTTGAGGGCTGGATTCATTCTCCTCTGAGGTTGCCTGACTAGTTTACAGTCCTCCTTGATGTAGATATGATGAGTACAGACCGAGGGATGGATTCCCTTCATTTCCTTGTAGCTCCAGGCAAAGGCCTCCAAATGGCGGGTCAAGAGGCTACATAGCTCCTTTTCCTGAGAGGGAGAGAGAGAGGAGCTTATCTTCAAAGTCCTCTCAGGGCCAAACTCCACATTCTTAACTGTAGGGGTGTTCAAATTAGTCGCACATAGGTCCACTAAAGCATTGGCCTGGGTATCTTCCACCAACTCTTCCAAGGATAGTGCATCACGGGGAGGATTTTGGATTAAGTTCTTAATCAAATCATCCTCAGTTGGAGGACCTCCCTTGGTGGCCTCTACTGTGCATAATGGTGCAAAGTAGACCTCATCCTCTTCTCCTTCTTCCAACCAAAGGGGTATGTCAGGTTCTAGCAGAGGTTGGGCAGGAGGGTATAGGACCATTTGTTTGGACATAAGCCCATTTTTGATGGTCATGCTTTCAGCTCGACAGCTGATGTAAGAATCTACAGTAGCCAGCCAAGGCCTTCCCAAAATGAGGGGATATCCCATGAGTTTTTCCTTTGGCTGAAGGACCAAAAAGTCCGCAGGGTATTCCAAGGAGTCAACAGAGACCAAGACATCTTCCACAATACCTTCGAGAGTCACTGTGGAGCGATCTGCCAATTGCAGCACTGTCGAGGTCTTCCTTAGAGAACTCTAAAGGTTGAGCTTAAGCATGGTGTCCCTGGTAATCACATTAATGGTGGCCTCTAGATCAATCAAAGTGTGGGGTATAATGGTGCCATTGTGGACATCAACTATAGGACTCCCAGGGTCCAAATACTTTGGACAGATTACTTGCCCCAACATGAGATCGGACAGTTGTCTTATGACATTGATGGTTGAGGCATCTTTCTTTCGCCTGCTTGGGTGCCTGAAACACTTCTCCTTGATCAATTTGTTGTATATCGGTACATCTTTTATGGCCTGGAGAAGTGGTATTTTCACACACAACTACTTGAGTTCTCCCAAAAGCTCATCCTCTTATGGGTTGGGTTGTTTGGTTACTATGAGTCGCTCAGGAAAGGGTGGAATGGCTTAGGGTTCACTTTCTTGTTTCTCTTCCTCCTCCTCTAGGGGAGGAGGTTGGCGCTCTGGAAGGACCTTCACAGATCACAGGTTGATCTCCTAGATCTCCACAGCATAGGTAGGGCATGTTGTTTCCCCAGTATATACATGCTGGGCCTGTCTGTTGTTGGGGTTCGGGTTTGATTGAGTAGGCATCTGGGGTTGTCTTGGAGGAGCAGGAGGTAATGGTTGTGGTTGAGCCGATGGCTGAGGCAGAATGGCAGGAGGAGTGTTGTATTAGGGCCTCCACCCCGATTGAGGTGCATTCCACTGAGGTTGTGGCTGGGCATGAGAGTGAAATGAGTGAGAAGGAGGTTGAGTGTGGTATGGAGATGGATAAGACCACAGAGGAGGTGTGGACCAGGAAGGATGAGCAGGGGGGCCCCAAGAAGGTATATGAGTGGATTGGTTGGGGTTGTAATAAGCTTGGGATGGCCCTTACATCCCCTATTGATAAGGTTTGGGTCCATGTGGCCTCCTTTGGTTGAGGAAGTAGAGAGGTTCAGTAACCACCTTGGTCCCTACGTACATGGCTTTAAATCCCGGCAAGGTAGGGCATAGGTTGGTGGGGTGGTCTTCCTCACAAACGAAACATACCTCTACTGAGTGCAATGGGCACTAATTCTTGGGATGCTTCCTCGTGCATCTAGGACAAAAAATGGCCGAAGCCCTCTCAGCTTCTTCTTTCTTTTGCTAAATTCAGAAGGTATCGAGTTGCATGGCAATAGTCTGTCTCATTTTTCTCTTGAGGTCTTCCATCTGGTTAGCAAACTCATGCTTGGAGAAAGAGGTACTAGCTAAAATATGATTCCCCCTACCTCTCTTCCGGACCACCCTAGAATGGTTTCTAAACACAATCTTTATGTCCTCATAAGGTACTTGGTATATGTCTCCTCCAGCCATCATGTTAAGGGTGTCCAGAAGGTCTTTAGGGACTCCTCGGAGTAGAACCAACTTCACAGATTCTGGGTCAAGTGTGCACCTGGCCCATTTATAATTGAGTTGGAACCTTTCCTCATAGTCTTCTAAATGTTCATCACTTCCCATGGTCATCCGAAAGATTTTTCCCTTAGTTTCCTTGGATCTACAGTAGCCCCCTACTTGGTATTGAAGGCTTGCTCCATCTGAGCCCAAGTGGTGATACTGTTTCCAGGTAACCCCATGAACCAACGTAATGCCGTGTCTTTGAGGGTAGAGGGAAAGAGTTTCAACTTTCGCTCATCCTCAGCATAGTCATAAGTTCGACAAAGGATAGCAAACTCAAACACGAAGGTATCAGGGTCTTCAGTAGTCAGTCCATGGAAGTGAGGTAGAGTAGAGGGACTTATGTTTTTCATTTTCATGTCTCTATTGGTCTCTCGGATGGGAAAGGCACCCTCTATTCTCTCGTCTTCCCTTCTACAGTTTCGGTTTTCAGCCATGGCTTCAGATGAAGTGTTCCCTAACTCTTATTCTGTTATAGGATCTTCATATATCTGAGGAGGTTCACCTATAGGTTCTTCTGGCTCACTGTCACCAGAGAAGAGAGAAGGTTGACTCAGTGATGTGGTGGGGGTGTTGGGTAAGAATTTTCTAGTTTTATCTCTATTCCTACAAGGCATGAAATGGAAAGACTTTTTTTTATTTCTTATGCTTTTTTTCCTCTGTTGGTACCTGCAAAACTAAAATGGATTTAAATGCAACTAACTATCTTGCTGAAATGAAAATGCGGAATTGAAATGAAAGCAGGAAAGGACTATTTTATTTTGCTCAAATGAAATTGCAGGAATGAAGTGCTAAGCTACGCTTCCAAAATTGAAATTGTGGAATTGGAATGCTAAACTACGCTTGTAGAATGGAAATTGCGAAATTGAAATGCTAATATATGAAAGCAGGAAATGTCTATTCTACTTTTGCGAAAATGAAATTGCAGAATGGAAATGAAATAAACTACTTAACAGAAGGTTGTAGAAAAAATAGAAGAAAAGAAACAATCACTAATACTCTGACGCTTCCCCAGCAACGGCACCAAAAAGATGGTGGGCTCCAGTATTGCAGCAATAATGCTACAACTCCTGGGACTCCCTTCTTTACTTTTATCGACCCGGTCATTCATAACAAACTTGGAAGCGACGGTGCTGTATGCACAAGTACTAGCTCTTGCCGCAGCTGTTACTTGGTCAGCTGGCACAAGTCTGCTAGGGGTTTAAGCCAACTTCTATGAGCTCTTAGAAGAAGCTTTTTAATTTATGGATGAAAGCTAACTCGAAGGAAACTAATCTATTTGCGAAAAGAGATTGGAAAACTGAAGGAAAGCGCAAACCCTAGCAAACCCTAATTCTACCAGCTAGTCCTACTGATGCAAAGAAGAGAATGAAAACTACTAAAAGAGATGCCATTACTTCTATGAAAGTAAAATACATGTGTCTAAACTACCTTTATCTGAAGAAAACATCTTTTCATGTTTTTGATTAAGTTGTCAGGTTTTATCATGCATATGCTTTCACTATTCTTGATTGTGCAGGGGTGGATCAAGGAGGAGGAACACTTGGAAAAGGCTGGGAAGGTTCAGAGAGGATCTAAGGAGTCCCCAACACCCTTCCGGAGAGTTTCACAAAGTTTGGCTATCAAGAAACCTCATTTTGGAGCTTCTACAGGAAGTCTACAGGGGTTGAACAGGATGTTAAGAGATTTCTACAGGATGTTCAGAAATTTCTATAGGATGGTTAAAAAGTGGATTTTAGAGAATGGGTGAGTGAGGGAAGGTGCATGGATGGATAGGATAGGGGCCTGGAGTAACCCAGAAACTGGTGGGTGGAGTGGTGAGATGGTGTAGAAGGCTGACTTGGCTTGGAGAAGGTTAAGGCAATGACTGAGCAAGAAGGTAGGGTTAGGTGGAAAAAAGGACAGATGGGAGATGAGGAACCTAGCTAGGAGATGGAACAGGTGACTTAGATGACGTTTTAGGTGGATAAAAGAGTGGTGGGGAGGCCCTGCACGATGTATGCTCAAACGAATCAACAAAGTCTTGTAAATGATCAAAGTCCTAGCTAATCTAGCCTACCTATCAAAAGCATGAGTGAACAATAGCTTTATTGGAAAGAAAACCATGTACATCAACTATGCAAAGAAACATTTTAGAGCTATAAACCCATAACTAATTGTTGCAAAGGAAACATTACACTAAGGATTGCATGGTCAAGCAAACTAGTGTTTTTGTTGGGGCAGCACTATTTATTCAATTCTAGCCCCTGATCCAATAAGGATGAGGTGAAACCGATAGTGTGGTTGTCCCTTTTCTTTGTAGCTTTTTCTGTTATTCTCCTACCAAAACACCTGAAGCAATTATATTCGTAAACAATGATCTATTCAAGCAACGTAACTAAATCTCCCTAACAGAAATACATTCAAATGTATGAAGGGAAACAATGATGCATGAAGGAAAAGTAACAGTACAGAAAGGAAGCCCTAAGCTCTCAGGTTGGGCCCAGCCCTCAGAGCTATGGCTCCTACAGAAAACTAAGAGTTGATATAAAATTGAACTGCTTTTCATTATCAAAAAATAGTCATAAGAGTTATGCCAAAAATGGCTACAAGAGAACAAAGTAAAGCTAGCAGCATTGTGGTGCAAAATATGCAATGGTTTCAAAAGTCCCTTACGAAGGCTGAGGCCTCAACGTTTATACATCACGAGGGCCCTAGCTGGCCTCCTCAATCTGTGGAACTAAGCTATCCAAACTATGAGTTAGACAGTCCCTTCTAAAATCTGCTTGGCTGCCTTCTAGATTCGGTTTTGGTGGTCTTTGGAGCTCGGAGTTGGGAGTGAAGATCCCGAGCAAGGGTTATTTAATGCCATAGAAAACCCCCCTATGAATACTCACCTCAGGCTTGGCTGTCTTTTAGCCCATGATTGCTCGGTTTTGCTCCAAAATGTGTCAATAAACCTGAAATAAGCACGTGTTAGCCACCCAGGAAGAGTGACTACCCTTACTCGTACAAATGACATAAACATACTGAAAATAATGCATAAGCTATGGAAAATGAAGGATTGAACAAGGACTGAACAAGGATAATTAGGCCAAATGAGCCCAACAAGTTACCAATTTTGGGGCTCATCACAATACTAGAACGTTACAGCCACAACTGCTTTCTCCTCCAAAGAGATGTACAAGTTTTGTGCAGTGGAGAAGCTAGTGCTCATTACAATACTATCCAGGCTTTCTCTAAGATACTCCTATCGAAGATTGGCTAACCAAAACCCTTTATAATGAGCTATGAGGTTCTATTTATAGCAAAGGGTGGGATGACCCTTCACATTCCCCTTCGTGACATTTCATCTACCTTGATGACTCTTCATCTACTCTATGACTATTACATCGAACTATTGACACTTGAACTTCCACTTGACATGAAGTTACATTATAATCCACATGTACTAATGTGAGACAAAATGGCTTGAGAAAGCCATGCAAGACATCACTGGCACTTGGTTTATTGAGGTGAGACCAACTCTATGACGTGCTTGTGATGGTGAAGGTGGTGAGCTCATGCCAAGCTTGATCATCCATGATCGTGTGCATGCACCCAATGGTGACATCTTGCTAAAGCAAACTCTTGCCTTCATTGCATCCAGGTTCATTGGTGTGGCTCCTTCGTCTATCTCATCTACTAGCATGCACATGGTCTTCTTGGTGCAACCAAACTGAAAACACATTGATGCATAATGTCTATGATGATCTTCTAGTGTGTGCTAATGGTCATGCGCATCAACTATCAACTACATGTTAAGCTCTAGCTGGAATTTCTTCTTGTCTTCGCCTTGGGGAATGTGCAGAATGGTTTGGATCGCATGTAGGCACACAATGACAAGCATGCTATTGAATCCCTTGCATGTGATCAACAACACTGCACACCGTGTATACTCTGTGCCAGCTGCTAGGAGTGATCTATAACTTGTACAGGTGCAATTTCATCCATGATTGCATGTTGTGCCCCCTATTGTTCATGCTTCTAATGCAACCCATTCGCTTATCTGTGGAGCTCATATTCTTCCTTGAGTTGCTACTTCAGAACTTGCAACTCCTTTAGTGTTCCACCCTCTGCCTTCGCCTAATCTCCACGTCGCACCGTCAACTCATAGCCTCAGTCTCGAAAGTTGCATCATCATTAGTGGATCTGCTTGAGCTTTCAACTTTGTTCTGCCTCTATGTTTTCAACAACCTTCCTCTCACATTTGTTGCATTCAATACTCTACCTTTGACTGATGTTCATGATGTTTTTCACTGTGATATTATTGCTATCATATCTTGATATCCTTGCCTATGAACAACTTGATGTCTTCGTGCGTAGGCAAGTTCATAGACACTTGATCGACTACATCCCAAAGTGTGCTTTGAACAATGTCTTCATCTCTGCTCTCGTAGAAACCATTGTACCTGTATTGTTGAGAGCAGATGAACACCTATGATTCTTGGAGACATGAAAAAAATCATGGAAAGAAATATGTCAGTCGAAAACCAAAATGAGTGTGACTGATCATGAAGGTCATGCAATTTCCAATGGGAGGTCATGAGACTGACTGCAAAGGCTACATAAGGCATGGTTTAGGTTGCTAGAAACCTAACTAACTACTCAAATTGTGCAATGCATAGTCTAGTCTGGTTGTTGGCTGTTGGAATTGTGCAATCTTAGTTGGAAATAGGTGCAGGTTTGGTGACTGCATTGCACAATTTTCTAGGCCACGAGTGACTGTCCCTCAGAAATGCAAAAAACAATCCTAGAGGATAGTGCCTAGGAAGAAATGCACATTTCTAGAGAGGAAGACAGAGCCTTCCTTCCCCAGATTACTCAATGTTGTCTCATTGAAGGAAAATATGATAGTGAATGCATGGTCACATGAAGTGAAAGCAGAAGTGGTTGATAGTGAATGCAAATGTTGAATGAAATATGCACTAAACATATAAGCATGCATGTCGGTGAAGCAGGTCACTGAATTGGCGACTGTTCATGAAAGATAGTTCCATGCATGCTACAACAATGAGGTAGCAATGAAAACTGAAATGGTGCTAGTAAAAGTTAGTATGTATCAAAACGATAGCAAGTGCTCACTGTAATCAAGAAGAGAACATTCATACGAAGCGAAACACAAAAAGTGTAAGAAATGCAACACAAGACATGGAAAGTGGGCTTACCCCAAAACATCTAAGCTAAATGTGTGGAAAACTCATAGATCTGATGTGGGTTACCAGATCTACAAGGTTGATGTGAGCTTGTGTACTTGATGAAGCAAGACATGTTGCTATGAAGGTTGGTAGGGAGGCTCGAAAATGAAGCTAAGGAAAAATTTAGAGTGTGGTTGTAGCTGTTACAACACTTGGTGACACACTGGAAGAAATCTAGCTCTCTGAATGGACCTTGTTCATGGAAAGAAAGTCTAACACCTTTGGAAGTATTTTTTAGTTCTTAGCTTGTCCTGATTTCACACTAGCTTGATTACAAGGTGTAGCATCCACGAAGCTCATGGTTGGTTAACATACATTCCAAGCCAAGTCAACACATTTGTTTCAATTGGGGTTGAGGGGTATATTGATGCACAAGCATTATAGTCATTAGATTCTTAGTTTCATCTCTGGTGTTGCTCCACTATCATCAGGCCTGGATAGTACCCCAACAGAGTCACATAGGAACACAAGCATGGCTTCACTACTAGCGAGTCTAGTAAGTACCCCGATGGAGTTACTTTCATCAACTCTCTACACAGGAAGCCTTTCTCTTCTTTCACCTTATTCATTTTTCAGTTTTTCAAACTTTTTTTTTCACGTTTTCATTTTTTCATTTTTTATCTTCATAACTGTGCATAACACTTATTCATTTCAGAGGTGGAAGAGGGATCTAGACTTATTGAGAGCTCAAGACGTTGCTCTTATAGAGAAGTAGTTTATTATACCTCTGACGTGCCTGTTAGGGTTTCCACCCTCACCTTACTCTACTTGACTGAGCTGACAAGGATTGGCCCAAAAATGACCAACTAGATTAAGTGATATTAGTGAGCACACAAGCATTGTGTTTTCACCAAGGTTCACTCCAAACAATATGTATTTTCCAATGATGTATCATGGACTGAAGACAACAAGTTCTTTATACAGAGACACGATGATAGATAACCAAGTAGTGATAGTTGCACAAGGCCTCTTGTACTTTACCCAGCTTGTTTCAAGAGTCATAGATGGTTTCATGTGAAACTAACCTACGAAGAAAACAATCAAACTAACAAACAGAAAAGCAGAGAAAGATCAGAAGAAAAAGTGAAAGTAAAGAAGGAAAGAAAACAAGAATGAAAATAAACAAAGAAACAAGGCAAGTAAGAAAACAAGCATGCAAGTAAACTGACTGAAAGAAAACACTACTCATACTCCTAAACTAACGGCGCATGAGCCATATCACGTGAAGTGATACTTCTAATGAAGCCATCGGTGCATTAGCTGCCCCATGTTAGTGAAGGCATGGTTCGCAAACAAGACAGTTGTGCGAACTAGCAAACAAGAAAGATCTAAGAGTGAAGACAAACACACTCCAAGTTTACAAGCAACCATAGAACAAAGATAAGTGAAAGCACATGACATGCACTCTCTGGAGCTGCCATGGTGATGTGCTACATTATGTGCTGATTTTGAGTGCGATTCCCTTGACTGTGATAGAAGAAAATGTGAGAAAGGTAAACCACTTATGATGTGCATGTGTGCTTTCTGTGTAAGATTCCTCAAATGCATGAGCAATGGGATCGTGTAGTTTGAGCAGAGGAAGTGACATATGGGTGTTTGGTTGATCTTTAATGCAAAGAAGAGAGTGATGAGGAGGCTTGAGTGTTTCAACAATTTTCTAACCAGAAGTGAAACCAACCTCAGGACACTGAGGGCCTGACATAACCATCAGCTCGGGTTGATGTGCCTCAATAGTCTACGGGGTTTCGACTTTGTTGACAGATAGATCATTGTAGACTAGTGTCATAAATAGATTAACAACGATTTAATGAACATCATTATTAGATGAAGAAGTAGA
>APFE031041982.1:0-16343 GCA_000404065.3 Pinus taeda
GGGGAGGCAGATGAGTGTGGGAGGGAGGGGAAGGAAGCAGAGCGAGAGGTGGAGGTGGAGGCGAGGGAGGGGAATAGGAGGCAGGGGAGGATGCAGAAGTGGAGGAGAGGAGGCGAAGGAGGAGGAGGTGGAGGAGGAGGTCAAGGCTGTGGGGGAGGCAAAGGTGGGGGGTGGGGTTCCTTAAAACGTAGGGTTGACCAAATTTGATCATGGTCAATTATTTAAATATTGCCTACGAAAGTTTGACTACATTTATCTAATGTGGTTGATTGTGTTAAAAAACTAATATGAATGAATAATAATATGCACTCACATTTGACCAAAGTTCAAGAGTGTTAATTGTCAAACATATTCAGACATAGTTCGACAATGGTTAACATGGTTTGACAATGATTGACAATTAGTATTAATATTAAAATTAAAATAATCATGAAAGACCTAAACCTAGTAATAATAATAAACTAAAAACTTAAACATAATAAAAAACTTAAATCTAAATTTAATAATAAAACATATTATATTATATTAAAACCAAACCTAATTTTTTTATAAAACCTACCCACTTACATATTAACACTTTGAAAACATAAAAAAAAATATCATGAAACTAAAATAGTCTAATATAGTAGACCTTTTACTAAATAAAAAACCGTTATGGTTTACCATGATTTACATGATTTTATAATCTCTTACTACACTAAAAATTTAAAAATTTCATTGCCATATTTTTTTTAAATCATTTCGAATGTATAATATATAAAGATTTCTATAAAATAAGTATATATGTATAATATATACAAACTGTATTAAAACATGTAATTTTATATTGAAAGGTTAAAAATTGTTATTTAAAAAATGTCATCAAATGAAAATTGAAGTGTTTTAGTTATGCCTCCAAAGCTCCAACAGTCATTCTAGAATATATCTACAATATATGTACATAGTAACCATTTTAGGGTGTGTTACAACTATGGTTGCAAAAGTACACACTATATATATACAAGGTTTTATTAGATGACATAAACATCAAAACTATCTCATATTATATTAACACTAAAATTTAAACCTAAATAATTTTTAGGGTGTGGTATAACTATGGCCTCAAAAGTTCAACTTCATTGCAAGACACATGTTTTAATGGGCATGGCTATTTAAATTGTAATGCATATTTTAGAGTAAGAGGCACACATTAATATCAATGTTAATAATAATATTAACATTAATGGTAGTAGTAATATCAATATATTAACATTAATATTAATATATATTATATTGATTAATATATAAAAAATATGTTGTTAGTTATATTACTTGTATTAAGGAATAATATTAATAAATATTAATAAACAGTTTATTCACCAGAGACATAGATTATTCCTTTTGTTCCCTGAGAGGCAAAGGGAAGAGGCATGTAGTGTAATAAATTATTGAATCAAGACAACTGTACGCAGGGATCATAGTTAAATGTGTATCTCACTCGATGACAGGTAAATGAGGCATTCCAGTACTAGATCACTCTGATTATGGGTTGTGTATTGCAAAATAGATCAGCCAAATGATAGAGGAATCAATCTGCTTTCATAAAAATCATTGGCATTGTTCCATTCCTGTAAATAAATTGATATGTTTAGTGTTGTTTGATTTTTTAAATTAAATCCTCAGCATCCTTGGTGAGAGGCCACAGTATATATTGCTACTTTGTGCATAAATGGAGAGAAACAGGGCTGGACATGGTTGGATCTAGGTGGTGACCATCGTCAAATAATGGCCACCAAGAGAGTCTTATTCTACAGAACTTACTGTTTCTTGGTATTTTAAATCAGATTGTCTACATCCATGGTGAGGTGGTTTCTTGGTTTTCTAATTTAGAATCTAGATCCTCTGCATCCATTTTTCTTGGTTTTTAAAATTAAGTCCTAGGCATCCATGGTGAGGCACTTTCTTGGCTTTTTAAATTAGATCATCTGAATCCATGTTACAGAAAGTGAGAGAAATCAGGCATGCCTTTTGAATATGGTCGGCATGGAAGTGATTTTCTTGAGGAGAAATTCCTGAGAGCCTACTGTTAAAAGATGGAGTTAACGACGACCCTTACCTTAGCAAGTTTTGAAGGGCATAATTACACCTTCGTATATGGTGCTTAGGCCGGTGCTTGCTCTAGAATTGGCTTTTGTGTTCCATTATCGAGTGATGGACTTATGCTGCAAGGTTGCTCGTCACATCATTTGTTTAACGCATCGTCTCCCAATGCAGCAACCATTCTCGCAGATTATTCCTACTATGTAGACATTGAATCTAAGGGCTTCAACAACACTGCAACCCTTGAAAATATCATGTCTATCAATGTGGATTCATCCCTCGAAGGTAAGCACAACATTTTCTTGGCTGACTCTATTTTAAACTCATCTTCAAATGCATGTGTCATTAAGAGATTGTTCAAATTGCATTCAATTTCTTGTAAAAGTGGGCAAGCTTCTCCCTTATCTTTCTATGTATTTCGTAAATAATATAAGGGGTTGTTTCTACATTATTATGGCCAGCCTAATAATACATCCCAAATATCTAGAGGTGTAACATCACACAATACCTCATGTGTGAACGACTTGATGTTGTAGGGAAGGTAACACTGCTCGCGAAATCGAAGATCTCATCCTTGGTGAAGCCACAAGATACTTTATGACTGTGAGTGTGGTGTAGACGGTAGGCCCAACGGCTTCACAACCTTTACTGAAATGAGGTTTTTTTGGCTGCCACTATCGACAATGAATTGTAGTGGTGAACCCTTCGCCCACATTTGTGAGTGGAAAAGGTGCTCCCCCTCCTCTAGATCTTCAGACTCCTTCTTTTGGATACTGGTGGTGGAAACAGTGGCACTAGGCTCCACTTCAATGATCTTCTTGCCTTTTCCATTCCCCTTGTTAGGTTCTGACTCACGATCGAAACATGCATCTGATTCAGAAGCTTTCAACTTAGCCACCAACTTTTGTTTGGTCTGACACTCACTTATGTTGTGAGTGGGGCTTTTATGGAGCTCACACCACTTTCCTGTGTCGTTCTTTGACTTTGTGGTGTTGTTGTTTTCGTGCGGCTTCGATAGGTTGTCTTGGGTCACCCTGCCTTGCCTTTGTCCTTTGGTCATCGGATTTGCAGATCCAAAGTCTCACTTCTTTTGTTTAAAAATCTGCTTGATTTTGATAACATATCGGTAAGTCGTACCGAGAAAGGAGATGTTTAGAAACTCCATATCTTCCTAGATGTACCTGTGTAGGCAGCTGTGGTATTTGAGTACCAAATGCAGCTCAGAATCCTTGATACCCAACTGTGTGTGAAGGGTATGAAAAATGGAGGTCATTGTGGAGGAGTAGGTAGAGCGAGAAGAGGAGGAACAATAGGAGGGAGAGTTTGTGGAGGAGGAGGTGGAGGTGGAGATGGAGGAGGAGGTTGTGGAGGTGGAGGAGGTGGAGGTGGAGGAGGAGAAGGAGGAGGTGGATGAGAGGGTGGAGGTTGAGGTGGTGGTGGAGTAGGAGGTGGTGGAGATATAGGGGGCAGTGGAGGAGATGGAGGAGGAGGAGAAGATGGAGGTGGTGGAGGAGGAGGAGGATGGGGAGGAGGTGGATGTGGAGTTGGAGGTGTAGGAGGAGGTGGAGGTTGAGGTGTATTAGGAGGAGGAGGAGCTGGAGGTGGAGGAGGAGGAGGAGGGGGTTGAGGTGGTGGTAGATGCGGAGGTGGAGGTGCAGGATGGGGCAGAGCAGATGAAGGTGGAGTTGGAGGTAGATGTAGATGAAGTGGTGGTGGAGGTGGATGAAGAGGATGAAGTGTTGGTGTAGGAAGTGGAGGTAGATGAGGAGGGATAGGCATAGGCGAAGGTGGTGGAGGACGTGGCAGTTGACGTGGGGGAAGAGGAGGTCGAGGTGGAGGAGGGGGTCAAGGTTGAGGTGGTGGAGGTAGTGGAGGAAGAAGAGGTGGAGCTGGTGGTGGTGTAGGTGGTCAGGGATGTTGAGGTGGTGGAGGAGGAGGAGTAAAAGGTGGTGGAGGTGGAGCTCAAGGAGAGGAGGAGGTGGATATGGACGAGGACGAGGATGTGGTGGTGGAGGTTGAGGTGGAGGTTGAGGTGGAGGTGGAGGTAGAGGAGGAGGAGGAGGTGATGGAGTTGGAGGTGGAGATAAGAAATTTAATTTAAAATTCATGTCTTACATTAAAACATTAAATTGTCACTCTCTTCTCCATTGTTGGAAATGAAATCTATAGCCTCATGAATCGAGGACATATCTCATCACATACACGATATCATACTACTAATGATAAGTAATACCTTTAGGAAGGTTTCCTCAATGCACTAATATAGTCATTCAATTACATTAAATTTCTTTAACGTTTAAATCTGATGCCTTGGCCAAGAATTTGAAAGATTTTTTAAAGATTAAAATTTTGTGTTTATTTCATTTAAAAGTTTTATTACCCCCTTCAAGACTTATAGTTCTCATATTATTGTTCAATGAACCATTTGTTTGGGAATGATTGGTTTCATCTAATTATCATTGATTTAAAAAGTGTTGGGTTAAAGTTAACATTGTTTCTTGAATAAGAAGACTTATGTTGTTCTTGTTTATGTTTACTTGAGAAATGTAGGGTATTAGGAATCATATATGGATTTGTTTATTCTTTGGGTATTCCACCTATTTTTCTTAACTATTATTACTTTTTTATACATCTAATGGTTTAAGGAAAAAAACTTTCTTTCGAGTTCACTTTCTTACATGACCTAAGCTTCTTCACTTTTTAGGGAATCCACTATTTATCCTGTATTTTATTTCAAAATATTTATTAGGAAAGGGAAATATGCTATACTTGGGTATTTGTATGGAAACATTACACATGCACTAGCTTCCTATGTGTTCATTGTACGGGATCTTTTGTCATGGGAACAACATTCCATTAACAAAATTATACTTTTGAGGGAAAGGCTAGAGGAGAAATACATGTAATTAGTGGAGGACAGGAGACTGTTTAGTGTATTATCATTTTTGAAGGTTAAATCCTTTAATGATACTTATTTTGTAACATGTTATACTAAGTAATGAACATTTTTATTTGTGGGCTATATTTTGGAACTTGAAAGTTGTTGCTTTATATGAGTTTTTGTTAATCGATTTTTTTATCATATAAGAAATTAGAGTTCATTACATATTTTGTCTTCTAGTCAATCTCATTGCACATTTTCTGGAAGTTCAAAAAATTGTGTATTGATCAACACATCTTAGAATTTTTATTGAAGAAGAAAATACAATAGTTAGTATATTAGTTAGACAACAAGGAGTTGAAAAACCTATTTGAAGAGAAGTAATTTGATAAGTATTTTTCTATTAGAGAATCAATGGACAGGAAGGAAAAATAACTTGATGTAAAGATTAAATGAGGGATTCACCACCAATGGCAAGTAGATGAAGGTGAAAGTGGCAAATTCCAATTCCTTTCACCTAATTTCTTGTAGCCCATGCACACCCTAGTCATCATCTCCTATTTTCTTCATTCCACCAGTCGCCATCCCTTATATTCTTCATTACATCAAAGCAAAGGGGAAATTTTATATCTAGTATTAAGTAGAAAATATCTCCCAGGCTGAGAATTCTTAGCAAATATTATTTTTATTTTTTTCTCGGTAAAGACTAAATCTATTAAGTAAAATATAGTACACACAGGAAAAGCAAAAAAACCCGCAGACCGGAAATGATGGATTCATCAACCTCGGTTCCGGAGGAAAGAAACAAACACAGAGCTATAGGAAGAGCAAGAGATCGATAGACCGGAAATGATGGACTCATCAACCTTGGTCTCGGAGGAAGGATACAATCTCAGAGCTACAACAGAAGATTCGAAAGCAAAGACTGACTATCAGGCTATTACCCCAGCGGGTCAGTAACTACACCACAATGTTTTTTCCCTTTATTTTTGTTAACTTTTTTCCAGCCATCATGGGGAGAATGGGCTAGGACAACTTGAAGACTGGAATTCTCTATCTCCGGGGAATCCTTCTCTGATTCGGAGGATGAAGTCTCATGGGGGCGTTTCTGGGAGCTAGCTGTGACATGGGTGTGCCCCATATTATCCGGGGGCGGATCCATCGGCTGAGGCGTCTGATCTGGTTCTGACTCGCTTTCTTCCTTTTCCGTACTTCGGGAGCTGGAGCTTCCAGCTGGCGGCGGTGGACAGGGAGCCCACCGCTTGGGCTTGGAATGAACGAAGAGGCCCCTTTTCGTTCTTGCTGACAACGATGGGCAGGAGTTATGCAGGTGCCCTGTTAGGTGACAATGGCGGCATCGGAAGGCAGTGTTTTCGTACTCTATATACTGGGTCCAGACAGAGTCCTTGATCTTGAGATTGATGTATTCTGACAATCCCTTGCTTAAATCAAGCTCCACACAAACTCTGGCATATGTATAGAGCCCTTGCCTCTCTCTCTCGTAATCTCCCGTTACAAAGTGACCCAAGGCATTGCCTATTTGCCTATATACTTCTGTGCGCCATAGGTGAACTGGGAGATTTGGGAGTCTGATCCAAACAGGGGCTTTAGTGATGACTGCTGAAGCTGGGTCAAAGTCTGGAAACCATGGAGTTAGGAAGAGGCCAGCTGAACCCATGAACCAAGGGCCTTCGTCCAGGCCATTGTAGCAGTGCTCGAGGTCATCGAACAACACTATAAAATATCCCTTTGCACAGAAATAAACCTTGCAACGGTCAGTCCAGTTGTCCTTGATCGAGTCATAAAGATCCTGAGAGCGCGACCAGAGCCCACTGAATCTACAGATGATGGCCCTTTCAGCGAATTTTTGGGTGTCGTCTGCAAGATCACGGTAGGAGATCTCAACAGAGGGAACTTCCTACAATTTGTCAACCAAAAAAGGCTTGGGTTTGGGAGGTTTCGGGGTTGCTGACATCTCAGGGCAGACTGCAGCTTTGTAGGAGTTTGGAGGAGCAGAAGAGGATTGCCCTGTAGCTCCTCCTCTCAAACGAAAGGAGAACACTAGAGAGCTGTTTCTCTTTAAGCTGTAAGAAGAGAGAGGAAGAGAATCTTCGAGCTGTTTACCTTGAAAGATAAGTCTCTGAAGGGCTGAGGGAATCCCAAGCCTATGCTCCAGATTAGCTTTGAGATTTTGTACCAGATCTGTTGGATTTACCCATTGCATGACGGTTTTGCCAGAGATCTGTGCTATTTGAATCTGAAAGGCGGCAGAGGAATCTTTAGAAGATTTTTGGAGCAGCTTGGGGCCAGAGTCTTTTGAGTCTTCCGCCTCTTGACGCAGGGGATTCCGCATGTGAGAAGAAATCTTCTGCCTGAGATATATTTTGCCCCCACGCGGATCTGTTGTGAACACTGTAAGTTGGTTAAATATAAAATTTAATATAAAATAAAGTTTAGACAAATAAATTAATTAATTTAAACAATCACAAAAAAAAAACCGTATAAATGAAATCAAAACTTTAACCATTGATCAATATTTACAAAAGTTCTTATAGTTTTCCCAAAATTAAGAACATTTGTTATTATATTATATGGCTTCAACTTGTGATTAATTAAGGTTATATTATGCTTTAATATAATTATCACACAACATTCACAATTAACCTTGGTTCATTTTTTTTTTTGAATATGTAAATATTAGTGAATGTTGTATTTCTCAAACTCTATATAGATTTTATAAAATTTAGTTTATATTAAAAATATATATTTACTATTATTGATATGTATTTTTAATTACATATAGAAATGTTAAAACTACATGTAGCAATGGTCTTATGTTTTTTCCAAATGGCTTTTGTTGAAGTTTTTTTATTAGAATTTAGCTAATGTACGCTACAACTCTTTTTGAAAAATTGTAATGCAATAGAATTTCAATGCATAACAATAGTGAAAGAATAGCTCTCATAGTGCACGAAAGAGTTTCAAATCTAGGTTTTGAGTTTTTGATTGAGGTGAAGTTTCCTATGAGACTTTAGCCCATGTACCATACAACTCTTATTGCAAAATTGTAATGTAATAGAATTGCAATGCAATCCACCTGTTAAAGAATAACTAACATAGTGTTAAAGACTAACTAACATATTGCGCTAATGAGTTTCAAATTGAGGTTTTGAGACTTAAATTAAGGATTAATTAAAAGTGGCCAAATGAGTTTCAAATTTAGGTTTTTAGTTTTAAATTAAGATTTAACTAAAAATAACGAGGGTGCATACTTATCTTATAAAGGTGGAAGTAAACAACTCTTTGTTCTGAGTGATTGAAGATCCATGCATCGTAAATTTCCTTTCATCATTTCAAAAACAAAATATCATGAAAAGTACACACCCTTAGCTTTGATTATTGCCATCAATACAATCTCATAGAGTCTCACAACATGTTAAATTTCAATGAGCTTCAAATTTATTATTTATTTTTATTCTCCATATTTTAGTTTTATTAAAAAATATCTCACGTTCTTCTTAATTTCTACTCACTTAATTATTTTATATATCATCTATGATATAATTTAATGCTCGTGTTCACTAGTTTCTTCACATTTTTCCACAAGATGGATATTTGTTACCTTCAAGAATTTATAATCTTCTTGACTTTGGAGCAATGGTTGTCCTATTAAGAGTTCTTATACTATCCTTCACTATTTTCTCTAGCTTCTCTCCACATACTCATGTCCCTTCCCCTTCAAGGGTTATTAAATTCCTAATGAATGAGAACTCCCAACCTTTCTTGTCTTACACATTACTACTTCAAGCATTAAATAAGATAATTTAGTACCCTACCAAACATATGTGTGACTCACCATTTTATTCTTTGTATGTGTCTAAATTGATACATAATTGTTTCAAATTATTTCATTGCTGTTCTTTTCCTCCTATTACTGATAGGACAGCTAGCTCTAAAGATAAATATTTGAGCATATATATGTCCCTTAGTGGTACCTTTCTTCCATGTTATCCCACCTATCATAAGGTAAATCATTTTTCTTTATTCCAAGTCAGAGATTCTCTGACAAAGATAGATATGAAGGAAGACCTTACGATTCTCTGTACAGACAATCATTGCTTCTACAATATCCACTCATTTCTAAACTAGATCATTCTCTTTTTCCTAATTGCACATGAGTGCTCACCGGGAAATATTCTTCACATATTCTCAAGTGTTTATTCTGCAAATTCCATCCACACTCAATGCCCTTTTAGAATTCCATCTGGTCATTCATTGGTTAGAGCTACATTCCATGATGTCTAAATTTTGAATCAACACCATGTTAAATACTTTTTACCAAATCGTTATTTAACCCCTACACATATACATTCCAACCACACAATATCATTTATGCATTAATTCCAGTGTTCAATCCCTACTCCTCCACCTCCATCCCACTCTTCCTCTCTCTCCTCCCCCTCTCGCTCCCTCTCTTCCCCCTCCAATTCCTCCCTCACCACCACATCCTCCCACCCCTCCTTCACCTCCACATCTTCCCCCTCCTCTAACAATCCATCCCCTCCTCTTGTCCATCCTCCTCCTTCCCCAACACTTTCACCTCTTAACACTCCTCTTCCTCCCCCTCCTCCTCCTCCTTCTCTACCTCTCCCTTGCAGTCCTCCTCATCCTCACATCCCTCCCTGTATCCACCTCCTCTTAGCCCCCCCCAGCCTCCTCCTTCTACTGCTGCCCTCCTGCCAAGCCCCCAGCCTCCTCCCACCCCGCCACCCCTTAGCCTCCTCCTCCTCCATCTTGCCATCCATTATGCCCTTTGCATCCTCCTCCTCCCATGCTCCTCGCCGCGACCTTTTTTGCCTCCTCTCAGCCTCTCCCACTTCCAACTTCTACTGCCCCCCCTTTTTGCTTTCTCCTGCCTCCTCTGCCCCCCAATGCTCCGAAGCTTCTCCTCCTCCTCTTGCCCGCACTACTCCTCCTAGCCTCCTCCTCCTCCTCCTCCTCCTCCTCCTCTCCTTCTTATCCTAACAGCTCCCAAACCTCCTCTCCTCCTTGTCTCTCCCCTCCTTCCCCCCTCCCAACAAAGCTCTCCTCCCGCTGAGCCCCTGCACAGCCTTGCCCACAGCGCCACTCTCCATTGCAATCCTCCCTGCCGTGCCTCCTTTCCTCCACTCTGTTTTCCTCCTTCCCGGCCACACCCCCGCTCTCCTCCTTCCTGCGCCTCACCCCCAACCCTTGTCCTCGCTCCCCTCCCTCCTTGCCTTGACGCGCATTCGGCCCCACCTGTTTCCCACCCTCAACTCTCCTCTTGTCCCCTTAACCCCCAACCTCCTCCTCCTCCTCTAGCTTGCCCACACACTCCTCCCTTGCATCTCCCTCCCTCCTCACCCACCTCCATCTTTGTTCCTTCCTCCCCCCTCTCCTGCCTTCACCTTTGGCTCCCCCTTCTACCTCCTCCCCATTGCCCTAACTCCACCTTCTTCTCTCTCCCCACATCCTCCCCCTACTCGTACCTCTCCCTCCCTCGCTCCTCATCCGCATTCACCCCCTCCCGTACTACCTCCTCATCCTTGTCGTGCCACTCAACCTCTTCCAGCTCCTCTCCCACCGACAGCCTCCTCCCCTTCCTCCCCCTCCCAACCCTCCTTTTTCTCCCTGTTTACCTATTCCACCTCCTCCCACATCTCCTCTTCCTCCTCCTCCTCCCCCTCCACCTCCTCCCCTACCTCCTTGCCCCCCTTCCTCCCCCTTTTTCCCATCCTCTTGTCCCTCCCCAAACTCCTACGCTTCCTCCTCAACCTCTGCCTATTTCTCCTCTTCCATCTCATCCCCCCCTCCTCCTCCTCCTAACAAAAACATAAAATGAAAAAATAATTAGATATAATTTCATTCTGTTTATTTATAGTACTAACATTATTATAAGTAAATATTTTATGTGTTTCCATTTCAGATCATTACATATGCTATTGGAGCTAGATTAAAACACTTAGAACCTATAGAAGCTTCACATTAACTATTGTGTCATTAGTTTTATTTTAATAATATTAATTTCCTCATTAAATTAATTTGATTAATTGTTATCTCCTAAATGAAAGAACTATAAAATGATCATGAAAAGAGGAAAAAAATAAAATATTTAATATTAATGATTAACTAAGATCACATGAATAGATTACATAGTCACCATTAATTTCCCCCATCACAAATAAAATTCATACCCAATTACAAGAATTTTAATTTTACATCACTATAAATAACCTATATATTTTTTTACAATAAAGATCAATGTGAAATCAGAAATCAAATAATTTTTATTTTAAATCTTAAAAAAAAACAAATTAAATGACCTAAAATAGCTTTCCTATTATATTTTAGAAAAAAAAAAAAAACAAAACAACACTATAGATAGTAAGTTGTGTTTTGTGTTTGAAAGATAAAATAAAAACCCTAAGTCAACCAATTTCTTTTTTTGTCATAACAAATGTAGTAAAGAAATTTAAATCAAAATATTTTCCATTTTTAACATAAAATATCACCTATTGTTAAAAGTACCATCTATTTATATTGTGTATTAGATTCAAAATTTTCATACCTCCATCTTAAACATTAATCAATAAAAATTGGATTAAATATAGCAATAAAAATAAATAAAAGCAAATGAAACCAGGGAAACTTTGCTTGGAAAATTAAACTACTATTCCGACAAATTTACTACTTGGGTTTTGGTCCGAGTTTAAATCTTACTGTTCAATCTTTACCCTGATATTTTAATACGAATATTGTACACATAATCCGTGCTATAAGGAACACTTATCCATTTGTATTATACCTGTATTAAACACCCATAACTAACTGATGTGATGAATTTAATTTTAACCAAGGCTTAACTATCTCTGGAATGTTCGCTTGCTTTTTTTTTTAACATTCACTCTAGCTCTGCCATGGCTTTGTGGCACGAGCAGGCCACCCCCCTTAGCTGGATGCCTCAAGATTTTCCCTTCCATCAATGGTGGTGTGCTCAGCTCTTTGATCTAAGGGCTATGATCTGTTTGGAAAATTTACCAATTCAGGGTTGTTGGAATTTGGCTCATTCGTTTCCCCAACACTTGGCGCCTGTTCAAGATTTACTCCTACCACCTCTGTCCGATTCTTTGGAAGTATAAGGAAATCTTTCTCAGGGGCCAGCCATTAAAGATGGAGCTACTTTTTTAACGGTAAGCGGTTGAATTCTCCCAATTCAATCTCGGTGGTATAATTCTCTTAAATATCATGTTTTATTTTTTTCTTATCCTTATTTCTCTTCAAGACTAGGTTGTATGATACTAATCACTTTCCTTTCCCATGTTCTTAGTGTTTAACGGGTTTGAATGCGAGAAATTCTATGCTACCATCCCTTGACATTTGTGGAATCTAGCATTCACTAGTACAAAAATTTTCTGGGTAAGAAATGGTACGAGGTGTTTCCCATTTGGTATATGATAGTTTCTTTTTGTTTTCATAGAGTTTTGAGTGCTCTGCTTCATTCTATTGTTTGTTTTATATGGCTGCTCAGAGGGGAAGATTCTTCTAAAGCCTCACTAAACCCTTACGAATCTTCTTTGCAGACCTTCTACTCAGGTTGCTCTCTTGGCTACAGTGTTGTAGTTATGTATTTCTAGCCGAGAGCCTGGTAATTTCCTTGTCGGTAAATTATTGGTATTTTTAATCTCCTTTCTAGAAGTGAGACTTGTCAAGCAGCCTCGACCCTTGTAGACATTCTGTATAAGTTATATGTTTTTTTTTAATGGACTTTGTATGGAAGCTGTGGACATTTTATAGCCTTAATCATAGTTGTATTATTAATTTATTTATGGTTTCTTGAAGTCACAAATATTATCTTGTTTCCTTCTACAAAAGTCTTATTCTGAATTTTACACATAGGTTGCATTCTCTATTTTTTAATTTGACTTGTAAGCATTTCTCTTGATACCGTTTGAACATTGTTATTCTTGATTTACTAAGTGTAGAATATTATGATTTCCTTTTGCTGTAAAACCTTGCGTACTGATAAGTTTTTGAGATCATTTTCACTTGTGAAAATGCGTCTCTGTTTGAAGGTTATTTTGTTTTTATAGTTGATGAGTTTATAACTTAGGAAATGGGTAGGGTTTACTATTTGATGAATAGAGATTCTTCTATTTTATTTTCTCTTAATATCGCTCCGCTTTTACTAACGAACTTGATGGGATTTAATCCTTGTCAGGGTTTTGTTAAAGTTTCATTCCCCGAATGCCACTCCTGCTTAAGCCTGGAGGTTTCTTCAGGGTTTCTCATTAGGAGTCTAGGCTACTACTTAATTTTCATTAGAAGAATAATATAACTTAGTTGAATTTTCTACATTGTCTGGGCTCCCCAACCTATGGCTTAGTTTGTTCCTCACACATTAAATCATTTCTTTTTCACTCGGACTCACACAAGTGTCCCATCTTGGAAAACTAAGGTTCACATGTTCTGGTGTCTCTCAACTTACAAGTTAAGCCATTCAGCTTACTCCACCAGTCCGTAGCTACAGGTGGCATTCAGGTTAATATTATTTTTATTGTTTCTTCACTATTACACAATAATTAGTACAAAGTTTCCAATATAATTTAATCGTTATAGATTTACTACTCACACTATTCTTAGAAGAAAATAACATTGCGTTTTTATTCATTACAGATCCACCAGTAATATTGTTTTCATGCCCTAGCCTACTACGACAATTTCAATTACTCTTATGAGTCCAGGGTTATCATTACCACTTTAGTTATTCTATTTTTTCCTCTTAAAGAACTTGCGAACGCATGTTCGAATTTTATAAAACATGACTAAGTTTTCAGGTCAACAGGTTTGATCCAGGAGTATTTTCACATATCTGTACTTTCCAAGAAAGATAAATAAGCTCTTGGGTTAAGTTTCACCTTCGTTGTCTATTACCTTTTTCCACCCATCCATGAGATTCATCTGGTAGGACCTCCTCTGCCCCCGTGCTTGCTTGTGAGACAACTGTCTTTTGCAAGTCAATGGCACACTTGTGCGCATGCATAAACAATATTATTGCGAGTGGGTCCATTTCATTTTGGTATCAGAGCTATGATAGGCTCCAAGAAGTTATCATATTCGAATATTGGATGCCTTGGATGAAATATTATGCTTGTGATAGTCAAGAATTTAATTCAATTGTTTCAATTGTATTAGGGCTTGAATAATTCATCAACATATAGGAATATGTGCTTTTGGCATTAAGAAACTAGTAAATCACATTTTGAGCAAATGTGGAAAAGGAAAGAACGAATTATAGAGGCTCACAAAAAAGAATTAACAATGGAGTAGTAAGAGAATCATTGATATTTTTAACTAATTTCATAGCAAAATTAGTAGATATGTTTGTTAAAAAAGAAATAAAGGTAGGAACATGAGAAGAGAACAGTGCTACTTGAGCAAAGGGGTAAAGAAAACAACTTGAGATTTTGAAAAATGGTGTTTAGATATGTGTCAAAGAGTTTTGACACAAGCTCATCTTAACATTCCTCAAGTCGTTGCCATGTACCTAATTGTTTTGTAGATTATAAAAATGTCAGTGGTTTAACAAATAGAAGTTTAGGAATTGACCATTAGGTGGAAACACCCATAGTATAACACTAACATAGGATAACTCTTAGTGTTGATTGGAGGAGAAAACTGAGATATAGGATAACTAACTCATAGTGATGCCTATGAGATGAGAAGACTAACATATAGAATAACTAACTCATAGTGATGCCTATTAAAGGAGATTGACATAGGTTATTTCAAGAGTCTGAGGGCGCTTTGATTATTATAAGTAGGTTCAGTTATTTAATTCCTAAACTAGGATATGAAAATGACACTGTGATGACATGAAAAGCAGTTTTGACCCTTTTTTATATCTACATGCTTCTATTTTAAAAAAATTAGCCAACACTATAGTGGATTATATTTTTGATGGATTACATGGATTGTGCTTTTATTACTATTTTTTGGTGGATGACATAGATTGTGCTTTTATCACTATTTTTGGTTGGAGGACATGGATTGTGCTTTTATTACTATTTTTACTTAGATGACATAGATTGTGCTTTTATTACTATTTTTGGTTTCGTTGAATGACATGGATTGTGCTTTTGTTGTGTAGCTGTGAAAAAAAAAACTAGAGTATTTTGGTTTGGTTTGACAACATGGATTGTGCTTTTGTTGTGTAGCTTTGAAAAAAGCTAGAGTATCTTTCCACATCTGAGAGATAATCCAAGCTGTCCACTGCAAATAGAATTGGCATCATTTAATAGATAGTTTGATTGGCCAGTTGCAAACAGAATTGGCATCATCATCCAGATAACTAGAGTGGCAATCATAGCCCTCCACTCTTAGAAAAATTGGTTGTATGTGATAACAAGGTGTGAGAGATAAGTGGGACTGCTTATTGAACATGTTATCTGAACTGTCAAGGAGGTTGATTGATTTAATAGTCTATTCAATTTATGGATTCATGTGGGGAGGGTATTTCTCCAGTGGACCTACAATTTTATTTTGGTGTACACATGTAATTACCAAGAATTAAATAGGTTATAATTTTCTAGGACAACAATTCTAAACTACACTTAAAAAAATGATGTTAAAATAGGCTTGCCTCAACAATGTTAAGATAATTCATTTTGGTAGGAATTCATTGCATACCTTCAGTGTCATACGTCAAGGAAATGAAATTGACATTAGCATACCCATCTCCATCACCATCATTGTAACTTACAAATTGTTCTATCATACTCTCGTAAATGATCAATTGATTGTGCTCTTAAAACATTTCACACCACCTTCAAAACTCATAGGAATCATAGAAATTGCAAAGCCATGACATCTACATGGAGTTATATGGCTTTGTACAAGCAAATTATGTGAAGAAGGCCAACAAAACAAGAAAAAAATATATCTTTTATCCACTCACAAAGTCCAACACTTGAATTTTCCTATCCGAAACCTAACACTACAATTATCATGCATCTTCTTGATTTTCTTAAACAAGAAATTAAGAAGAAGAATTCTAAGAGTAAAATGGTTCAATTTTGATTTTAATAAATAAGTACGAAAAGAAAGTTAAAAAAAAACTATTATGTACATAGAAAAAGGTAGGATGGTGACACGCACATTGAGAATGTTAATTCCATTCTATGAGTTTCCCAATCTTTTTCTTCGTATATAGGATAAAAGTAAAGTCCTCTTCATATATAGGATAAAAGTAAAGTCCAAAATGAAATGTAGATAACTTAAGAACAAGCAACAATGTGCTTGGTCATTATTTATTATTACTAACATCATATTGTAAATTAAAAATTAGTGCTATAATTCAATAAGG